>JAUNZO010002339.1:0-38342 GCA_031894775.1 Chloris gayana
GCTAAGGGTCATTAATTTTAATACAATGGTTTATTGATGCACTTAATTTGTAATATTTTATTTTTCCCTTTCTTATGTGCAAATCAGCATTAACTGTTGTAGGAATTTTTTAATCTCCTCAATAATTCTAATGCAGTTTCTGAAGGCTCCACGCAGCCAAATGCAAGCATATAAGGGTAATGTGGGCATTGTAGGAGCCAATAGGCAATAGTTCTTAAAAAGTAATGCTTATGGATGCATCAATTAGCACAATTTCCTTCCTCTAATTCACTGCAATTCTTTAACACAATGATTAATATTATCATACAGCTTCGATGATGAAAAAGCGCATGGATTTCTATTGTAATGAAAAATGGTACTACCATAATCTTCCAGGTGGTTTGCCTGGCTTCGCTATGACAATTGATAAAGCACAGGGTCATAGTACTATTCTAAAGGCAAAATTATCCGTAACACACTCGAGAAAATTTGGTTTTGTCTCCAACACATCAACAAAATTGCTATTTGTCTACAACACACTACGATTTTGTGATTTCTTGTCCGAGACACATTATGACTATTTAGCAATTGATGTCAGCTTTTTTATCTCAATACTCATAGTACATTAAGACTTGAAACTTGGCACAAATATACATTGTCCTATTATCTGTCAATAAAAAAATAGTGCTAGATTTTATTTTATTATTTTCACGGGTTTTTGGACAAATTTAGTATTAAAACAATGAGTAAATAAGACAAACATCTGAAAAAAAAATTAAGCTCTATTTTTTAATGATAGATGAAGCAAAAATGTATATTTATACCAAGTTTTAAGTCCTAATGTACTATAAGTATTCAGATAAAAAAAGTTGAAAACAATTGTTAAATAGCTATAATGTGTCCTAGAAAAGAAATCACAAAATCATAGTGTGTTGCGGACAAATTCGATTTTATTGATGTGTTAGAGACAAATCCATATTTCTCAAGTGTGTTACAGTATAATTTTGCCTATTCTAAATGTTATGTTACCTCCCAGAACCAGTTTTTGACCGTGAACAATTATATGGTGCTTTGTCTAGGGGTGTTTCTAGCAAGACTACCAAGGTTCATGCAAAGCCGAATAAGGTCGTTGATCCTGAAGGAAAGAGTATCAAGAATATCGTGTACCGAGATGTCTTAGAAACTTGAGCTTTAAGTATAAGTAAATTTACTTAATGTCAATTTATTGAGTTGACTTTTTTGAACCAGTTTTTTAATGTCAATTTAATGGTAGGGGGCTCCCTGCCATTCACGGGCCTCCATAGAAATTGTGCATTTCTTGATGTTTCATTAGCTCGATGACACTTTATAAATGCAAGGTGACATCATCGGCATGTGTGTCTCGCTCATAAAGTTTTTTTTTGCTGCAACAACTTGTCTTCTCTAGATTAAAGTTGGTGATGTGCCTGTGTAAAAAATTGTTGTCCGTTGGTGATATAATCCTGCTAATTAAAATTTTCTTGGTTGGACTGCAATTTTTTATGAAAATATTTGTATCATTGGTAGCGTAATTGATTATTCTATTTTATTGTTATTAATATCACTATCATTGCTATGTATGCAAGATTGGTTTATAGCAATCGTGGTAGTACAAAATCACATACATGTCGCACGTGCACAGTTGCTAGTTATGGAAGTTTTCCACTTCCGTGAATATTTGTTTTTGAAAAGTTTAAAAGTAAATTATAACTTTTTCATCATAATTTATAACTTTTACACTACAGTGAATCCTACCATATGAGCAGCAGGTGGAAGATAGTTCAGCTAGAACTTCCTTTCCATCCGGTCAACTGCATAATAGGACGCTTGTTTTTTACTCCACAAGTGTGAGGTTATCTCCAACGGGCTTCTCAAAAGGTCACCAAACCCAAAATGTACTAACGCCGTCACGACAGCACAGTCTTGAACGGGCCACATAAATAGGAGCCCCGTTATAAGAGCACTACATGATGTGACTCACATTTGCAGACCGCGACCCAGAGCAACAAGAAAAGAAAAAAAGAGGAGGTGTCGGCCACTGCAGGCGAGGGCGGCGACACAAGCGTGCGCCTGGCGGTGCTCCCTATCTAAGCTCCCGCGGCAACGAAGATTCAGCTAGTCGAGCTCTCGCCCGAGGGCCAACGGCTCGTGCGGCCTGCTGCGGCTAGGGCAGAGGTCGTGGCAGCGTGAGCGAGGGCTTGCTTGGAGCAATGGCGACCGGCAGCGGCCAGCTCCGGCACGGGCGACGGTGACCGGCGGCGGCGGAAAGCGATTTGGGTTTGGGGATGGTCATTCGGTTGGAGATGCAAGTAATCCTATTTTCACTCTCTCCAATACCTATTTGGTGTTTTAGGTCCTTCCTTCGGTTGGAGATCGCCCCATGAATGCGCTTTTGGGTTACTTCCTCAACAGCGCATCTGAAGTATTCTCATGCATATGGAGGATAAAACTTGCAAAAATAAAGGGAGCATGTCACATTACTGCAGCACCGTCCAACCCAACACAGAATTTCACCAAAATAAATGGTGCTCATGTCTCCTTTTTTAGAAAAAAAAGTAAATGTTGTTCGTTTTCTTTTATTTTTATTTCGATCGTGTTCATTCTTGCTTCAAATTGCGGTTCCGCATGCTAATAAGTAATCAAAAGTTTCAAAGGCTCATTCAGGTTTCTTAAATCCATGCCAATTCGAGGTAGAGGTAGGTACCAAACCAGACAGCACAAGTTTCCTCGCTCTTTCAGTCATCGGATCCACATTGCCTTGCATTTGCTTCTTCTTCCATCTCGAGGGGAAAGATGAAGATTGATAGCTTCACCAGGAGCACTTGTCCCAAAACAAACCCATTGTGACATCCCTTTGGTGTATATCCCATGGACATTGATGTTCAAATGCTACTAGCAATAAGAAGCACTTGTGCTCTTCCCGAAGCCATAGATGACACAAGGTTTCGCCGCGGATCGGAACATGGCAAAGCAAAGCCACGGAGCACCGGAGAGGCCGGGAAGGCGCCATTACTGAGGAGAAAGCGCCAAAGCAGAAACACACGCAAGACGAAGAGACGTCATAGATGCCGCTTTACCCTGCGTCGTCAACGCTACGTGCCAACAAACGTAGCTAGAGGACGACGCATGCAAAGCATGACGCCGCTGCATCTAATGTTGTTAGCGACACAGGAAACGCTCGGCGTCGATCTCACGCGATGGAGAGAGAGACGACGACGAAACAACATCGAAACGGCGCCACGAGAAGCTAACGCGATGCGTTCGACACTGCCAAAAGAATGAATCAAAACAAACGAACGGTGGTGATGAATTAAGGGTTCACGCATTTGCGATCTAAGGTTCTACGAGACCTGTCTTGGTTTTTCCGGTACACGAAAACACGAATTATTCTTCATCCCAAACTCCCTTGCGCCGAGCCCGTTGGTGCGAGACTGGCATGGACGCCGGTGGCAAGCCTTGGTGCAAAAGAAAGGGGTCTCAGTTCTTCGGTGGGGGCTGGATCACGCCGACGGGCTTTCCATCAGCAGCTTTTGGAGGCTTCTTCGTCGCTGCACCCTCGACCTTCTCCTTCAGCTGCTTGTCAGATTTGAATTCGGAGCCCTGTAACAAAATACGAGCAGATATATCAGCAGTCATGCACTGCTACCTTTGTTCTTCATAAGGATTTGTATCGTGCTCAAATGACAGGAAGCGGTACAGTAGTAAGTAGTATAGTAAAAGTGTACAACCTTATTAGATAACATTATTTTTTTAGCTTCTTCAGGTGACTCCGTTGCCAGGACTTTCAAGGCTTGCTCCTGCACCAAACAGAGGCAAACGCTGGTAAATGCTAGTAACTCTGATCTTCAGATGCATCGGTGCAACATATATATAGACAAAGCTATGAAAAACTATCCGTATAATTTGAGTGCCACAAGAAAGGAAAATCATACTGCTTCTGTCATGTGACCATGCTACATTGCTACATACTTCTAATTAATCTTCTCGTCTGGCTGGGGAAATATCTCTTCTTTTCATCGTCCTACCAATTAAGGTCAGATTTGAAACGTAGTAACGAGATGTGGGCCTTTTAAACTTCATTCAAGGTACATTTATGCTATGCCAATTAAGCAACATACTATACCAGTAAAAAAAAATAAGGAACATAATTTAAGGAGTGATCAAGCTAACGTTGCAACCCAACCAAAAAGGTCTAAAAAAATCTATAGAACCGCAAGAGTGCACAAATTCGTGGGTCAAGTTTCTATAATCCATCCCTAAAAGAAGTTTTTGCAATTCAAACGACCGAGAAATGGCGCGAAAGCTAGTTTGAAAAAAGGCGCGAACTCTATTGACAAACGGGAACCTAGATTCCCAAAAGAAGAAAAAAAGAGAGTAGCTAGAACCCAAGACATAAGCATGTACTGAGATGGAGCATAGATAATACCCTGGCCTGTTCGATTTCCTTGGTTGACAGGGTAGGCGCCTCCAGAAGGTCACCGGGGGCATAAGAGTCATAGTCGAAGCTGTCGTAGGAGACGAAGCTGTCAATGGAGTCCTGCCTGGAGACCGTGCTCATCCTCCGTGGACGAGAGGACGACGATCGAGACTGGAGAATTTCTGGTGGAGAAACTGGCAAAAGGAGAAGCAGTGGTGTACTACAAACACAGGAGCGAGCAACGCAAGGAAGAAGGGGGTCCGGTCCGGGCTTTTTGTAGGATGTACTACAGTACTACTAGTCCTAGGGAGGCAAGTGAGAGTGAGACAGCAAGAGGCGATTCATGATTGCCACGTGTCGTCCGTGATGACCGAGGTTTCCTACTCCGGCTTCATTGCGTTGCTAAATTTGTAGCGTCCGAGTGTCACCGCGCGCGTCAGGGGGCGGCCGAATGCCAGAACGCATAATAGTTTGGTGAGGCTCTCAAACGCTTCGCTTTGGAATTTTGGTTTGACCGCGGTACATAGCTCTGGACGTCAACGCAAAAATAAGCATGATGCTGCTGTGCTGCATCGAAAACAGGAAACGCTCGGCGTCGGTATCACGTTCACGCGACGGACAGACATCGAAGCGGCGGGCCTTCTCCTTGTTTCGGCCGTCTCTAGTCTCAGCTCTTGGGTGGGGCCTCCACGGAAGCAGGTGAAGAATACATGGTTGAGGCGAAGCGGTGAAGAATACAGCCCGGGCAAAGATGGATCAAATAAGGGGAAGCGAAAGCCGAAGAAAAGAAGCGTCGGTTAGAGGAATATGAGCGGTATTGCAAGAGGGAGCCAGAACTAGCAAGAGTCGCGCGCGTGACGAACAAAAACGCGACGGCGACCGTGAGGCGAGCGGGAAAGATATTATTTGCCGGATCCTCTCTTCATCTCCTCATCGATTGCAGGAAAGATATGATTGCAGGTAGAACCGTAGAAGGGCATCACATCGGAGTGATCGGCTGTGCATTCCTGTGGAGTTCTTCCATCTCCTCATCGGGATTGAATTAAGTATTGGTTGTGCTCGATTGACGTGATTTTGTGGTGGGTTCTTCCGTCAGTTGCACGTGTTCACCCTAAAGCGTTATGCCATGAATCCTTGAAATAGCACTAATCGGAACTTCAATGTACACAAACTAGAGCTCACTTGTTCCAAACCAACAGACTTCTGATCGTGTTTCCCGTACGGCGGTGGGTTGACCGCGTTTTTGTAACAATCAAAACACCGGTTATGCTCTATGCAGAGGTTGGAAACAATGTAAACTTTGTTTCTATTATTTTTTTTAAAAAAACTACCCTACGACATGATTGCCATTGAAAGAACGCTACCTGACTCCAGTCTGAAATAAACATGGCGATAATGTTTGGTATATAGCACACCGCACTTGAGCGCATAATGCTTACTCCTTTTCTTTCGTTGCCTCATGCATGAGATAGAGAAGACAATGTTAGTCAGGTGGATAATTGGCACAACAAGACTGCGAAGGCAGAGTGCGGCCCAACTAGTCTGATCGGGTGCCTACATGGGCATGATTTCTGTCGAGGTTTAACTCGACGAGTAAACTATAGGATGTCATACGAATCAAGAACTCGATGTTGCACACATAACGATTTAGACAAGTTCGGGTCTTTTTTTAAGATAATAACCCTACGTCCTGTATGAGGGATTGTATTATGATGGTGTAACTTTTGTTTCGAGAGAATGCCCCTGCCTGCCTTATATATCCGGGGGTGCAAGATTACATGGAAAGTCCTAGTCGGTCTACAACTCATTACAAATATGGTAACTCTATTTCTAAGCTTCCTTACGAGTCAGTCCTTGTCCTTTGGTCGGTCGACCCTGACGTGTCACCCTATACTCGGTCAATATTTCCTTCTTGTGTACATACCCGTAAGGTAAGTACCATACAATTTGTTACAGTTGGCATTGACACAACACATGTGAAATTTAAAAAAAAAAGGGGGGGGAGAGGGAGGAGTATAACCATGAGTATGAATATGGGGTAGGATTTAGGCCTACAATGGAGCCGGTTGAATGGGTTGGGTTCCTAGATATGGGTTCACTTGGGTTGGGTTAAAACGGGTTTCTAGAGTGAGCGGGTTGGGGCCTCCGTGACCATGGGTTGGAAAAGGTCGGTTCATTTGTATTTTTTCGCAGGTTCAAACCCACGGGTCGTCACCCATTCTTCCCTCAAATCGAAAGAACCGACGGCGGCGGCTGCAACATGACCGGGCAGCGGAGGCGGCAGACGCAGCAGCACGACAGCGGCGGCGGCCGGCGTGTGCGACTCTGCGCGACTGCGCCTAATCATCCGACGCCGTCATCCTCCTCTGCGCGGTGGCGGTCATTCTCAACGGGCGCCAGCGGCTCTTCGTCGATCTAGATCCAGCACGCTGCGCCCCAGCCGACTACCGGCCATCGCCTTCTAGACGGGCTCCGTGCTGCTCAACGGCCGCAAGGCCAAGCTCTCCTTCGGTGCCACTGTGAGTCCTCTGCTCAGACCACCCATTGCCAGATAGGCTCGATAGAGCATCTCAGAGTGAATAGATATCTTCTGACTATAATAGGCAGTCCTTTGATCCCTTTGTTTCTCCTTCACCTAGAGATGCTCTCAAGTTTTTCGTGCTAATTCTGAGAGAACCATATGCAGTATAAATTGAGTAGCACAATAAAAAATTATGTATTGATAAGCAAAACTGGTATTGATGATCCAGTGTTTTTTTTTGAAATAAAACTGGTACCTGCAGTTCCTTTTTTAAATTTATTTATAAGTTTTGTGGGAAGAATATACTCTGCATTTAAGATTACCGGTGCCTTCAGTTGGCCTTAAAGTATTAATAGATTTTTGGATATTTATATTTCGACTTTTTAACGTGTGAGACGAAAGTAGTAACGGTGCAAGGTGCTTCTTTTTTTAGTGTAGAACGTCCGTTTTTTTTTTTTTTGACAACCGAGAACCTGTGACATCGTGAGATCGACAGAGCAGCGCGGCAGCCGGCAGCTAGCCCCGGGCCCATTGCGGGTTAACCGTAGCAAAACCCACGGGTTCAACGCTGCTGGTGGGGTTAGTTTGGGTTACAAGCAGGAAGTAGCGGGTTAGGTGTGACACCCCTACCGGAGAGGGGTATCGTACATTCTATACCGATCTCTGGATAGTCTCAAATCCATATAGTATTAAAATACGAGAATATAAAGAAAACTTATCAAACAAGGCTAAGTAGCAATCCAGAGTATGCAGCGAAAAGGGCACGGAAACTGATCATTTCAATGATCCACATGCAACTTAGCATACGACGAAACTTAACCGTCTCTCTCTTCTGGAGTTTGTCCACTAAAAACCACAATGAACAAACCGTGAGTACATAAGGTACTCAACAAGCTCCAACACTACTCAAAGTTTATGATTATGTATGGGGGTTGTAGCAAGGATATAGGCAAAAGGTTTGATATTTGCGCTACTAGCTAAGTAATGCGGGGCTTCACTAAGAATAGGTATCAAGGAAAGAGGGACATGTCAATATTTTAGTTGGTAAGCCCTGGAAGAGTATAAATCCTTCTCGCCAGTTCCTAAAGTTTTAACAGGGATGAATCTCCAAAATATCCACACCTAACACCTTTCCAAAACTCACGGGCACAAGGCTGTCCACTCACACATCAATGGTTTAATATTTATGGCTAATCAACGAGAGATCAAGGTTTGACGTGTCAATATACCGTGACAACGGACATCCGGATAATTTTATACACTCTGCAGAGGTTGGTACACTTTACTCACAAGCTATACGCTCTTTGCAAGTAAGCATATAACGCTGCCGGCGTAACTAGGCACGCCCACAAGTCCACCCCGAATGTTCGGGGATCCGACGGATATGACACAAGCATATCGTCCACCATATATGTGCCAAGTACTTGGACTTCACCAAATAAACGATCATTGGACCTCTCGTAATCTACTACACCCGGTGAAACTTCTTGTTGCGTAACCCAAGGTTTGGTGCACGATCCTGTCGTTAACGGGTTCCGTGGTTGTACACTAAATCACCAATTTGGGGTCCGAAGAGCCGGTCCTTGTATGGCAGGGCAAACACTCGTCCATCATAAATGGACATCACCTATATATCAAGTACTCTACACCAGTATTAGGAGTTTCAGCCATGACCAAGTAACATTTGCCATCCAACTTCATCTTAGCACAATTGGTCTAATCACCCCCCCCCAATCAACACACACCACCAAACGCATTTTAACACCTTTTCACAAAATAGATATATGGTATAGCGTGGCGATGAGTATCGTCGCAATGTTCCAAAGCGCGTCTAAGCATAGCAATATTCCGTACATTTGGCATTTAATGTCGGTATGAGTGGAGTTTATGAGATGGCAGGGTAAGGTAATCAAGGTGGGGTTTTGGTAACAACAACGAAATTACCGAGTAAGCAATTAGGTGATATTTCATGCAAAGTAAGCAATGGCACTCAAGAGAGCATGCAATATAGAGTAGACTCTAAGTTGGTTCTATACTACTTTTCATAGGATAAATATGATCAAAGGATAGGTAGAGCTTGCCCGGCAACGCTAAATCCATAGTAGTCGTGCCTCACGTCGTTACTTGATTGGCGTCGGAATTCGTCTTGAGACTTGGACCGTCGGGCGTCGTCTCTAGCTTGAGCTCCTTCGGATTCTCCGCCTCTATAATACGTGAAGCTAATGCGAAAAGAAAATAAATAATTAAGAAAACAATCAAGCTCCAATTGAAACTCCATTTAGATAAGAAGGTTTAGTGTATACCCATGGTCTGGAAGGGATAGGTCGGGGTTTAGGAGGGCAAGATCTAGACTATGGGGGTTTGGTTCGGATATGCTAGGATTCGGGAGTTCAACGACGGAAAGATCGGTGGAAACGGGGTTTGGACGGTGGAGATGGGAAATTAAGGGGGTCAAGGGGGAAAAGACTATGGTGGGATGAGATTATGGTGGCTGGCAAAAGATTCTACGTGTCGGGATCGCCCAAAATGGAGCTCCGAATCAAAAGATATAGTCTCAAAGTTCTAAGGACCTTTCCGGAAATACTTTTAAGGTCATAGGGACCTATTTGTAATTACGTAAAAGTTTAGATGGACTTTTTGTAAAATGTCGAGGACCAAAAAGGTACTCCCTCCGTCCCGGAATGTTTGGCATTCTAGCACCATCTAATTTTCCCAAAATGTTTGGCATTCTCACTTCCCGAGACACCTTTTTCTTTTCCCAACACATCTCTATCTCTATCTCTCTCCTTCTCGTTTTCTGCGCACCTACTTTTACCAACTTTTCTTAATCCGTGTGCCCACTTCTACGATGCCAAACATAATGGGACGGAGGGAGTAATTTTTAAAAAAGGCTAGGGGTGTTTTTGTAAATTTCTAAGGACCTAAACATAATACATGAAACGGTCGGGGCTTAAATGCAAAAGTGCATAAGCTAGGATTTTCCTAGACTTTTTGAAATTATTTTGTATAGGAAAAATTATGGACCTTAATACCGGGAAGGGGAAGGGCTAAAATGCAAGATTCCTAAACTAGTGGACGAAGGTGGGTTTATTTGGCAATAGGACGGGGGCTTGCAAAACGTGACCTACTCACGTGAAACGAGAGGAGTTTCGTGCTCCTCTCTCGAGCTTTTCTTGTATTCGACCCCTCCCAATCTAAGATTTTATAAATAGCCCTTCAATAACTATATTTTCGGAATCGACCCATTTAGTCATGCCATTCGGAATGGCGTGACACATGAATATGGTCACCAAGGGGCTCGTTTGGTTTTAGCCCATGCGTGTCTTGCCAAATCGTTGGACGATCAAATTTTTTGTGAACAATTCAACCACCATCATTTTGGCCAACTTTGGCATGAAAATGAACTAGTCCATTATATAGGTCCATTGGCTTGCCAAATTTTGGCTGCAATCCAAAGACATGTACCCTCCATAGTCAATGACCAATTTTTTGGTTTGGCATCCGTTGGCTACAAACCAAACATGCTCCAAATGACACGTAGGAAAATAGGCTTAACACATAAGGATTGACCACGGTCACATTTGATCACGCCGAGTGTGAATGGCGTGACCATATACATGTGTCATGCCATATAGATTGGCATGACCAAAAGAGGCCGGATCTTGAAAATTTAGTTTAGAGTAGGCTACTTTTAAAATTTTAGATGAAAAGGGGTCAAAATAGAAAAAAAATTCTCGTCTCTCTAGGCTGCCATGGACCGATCTTGGAAGCTCAAATCTGCGGCCGGGGAAGGGGGAACGCAACCGAAAGGTGGGGAATCGGGTGCCTAGTCTCTTGCGCAGCCTATCCGAGGCGAGAATCTTGGTGGGGAGCGTTAGATTCGGGCGGATTTCCTCATCGAGCGGCTATGACCGGGAGCTTGGGAGGAGGAAAATTTTGGCAATTAAGGCCGCTTGGAGGGGAAGGGGAGGAGCTGCTGGTGTAACGATGGAGAGGAGGGAGTGGAGCAGCTATTTATAGGTCCCGAGCGAGAGGGAGGATGGCTACGTGGGTGCAACTATGACCTTGCATCGATAATCATGGTGGTGCCATGGCCACGACCGAAACATGCGCGCGTTCGTCGTCGCGGAGCGTGGGAGGTGCATCCCGGAGCAGCGAGGAGCGGCGTGGTGTGCGGAGGACACCGAACGACGGCGGGTCATGGGGGCGGTGCATCCGGGCAGGTGGCACGAGGAGAGTGTAGGGTCGCCGACCGGCGCCGCAGTACGTGCGTCGACTTGTGCTGCCTTTGACGTGAAGGCGCGCTAATGCGGGAGCGGAGACGGAGAGAGGTCCGGTACGGGGTGCTGCAGTGGTGAGTCGGCGTCGGCTTGCGGCACGGGAGGAGTAAGGCGACGTGCACATCTCGGAGGAAGACGATGCGCAACGTTAGAGCAACTCCGGCGGGAATATGTAAATGTAAGCCTGCAAAAGACATTTTGCATGTCGGCCTAGATAAATAGAGGCCAAAAAATGGATGTGAACTCCAGCGGTAAACTAATTTGGAGCCTCTATTTCGCGTGGGGACCACCTGCCGGGGAGACGGTGAGTACTGCGCCGCCCATCCGCCATCGGTTCCGAGCACCACCGCCATGAACCTCGCCGGGCCGAGCCCGCCACGCCCATTCGTGCTCGCCCGCCGTGCCGTGCCCGCCTCGCCCATCCGCGGTCGCTCGGCGTGCCGCGGCCATCCGCGCTCGCCCGCCGTGTCGCGCCCGCCGCGCCCATCCGCGTCGCGCCCACCATCGTCTATGCGGAGGCGTGCGCGGCCGACGGCGGGGTGGATCTCGGCGATGGGGTGGGTCGACGGCGCTAGATCCGGCGGCGGGGTGGGCCGGCGGCGCTGGATCTTTTCAGCCGCGACGGCGTGTTTCTTGACCGGAGAAGGGGAAGGAGGGGGAGAGGCGGGGGTCGGGGAGGCGCACGAGGGAGGCGCGGCCGGGAGGGACGGTGGGGACGCACCGGGGAGAGCCGCGCCGGGATGGGAGCGCCGGGGAGGGCCGCGCCGGGAGGGGAGCGCCGGGGAGGGCCGCGCCGAGGAGGGCCGTGCTTGGGAGGGGAGCGTGTCTGGGGAGGGGGTCGCGCCGGGGAGCGGGCCTCGCCGGAGGACGCGGTGCCGGAGGAAGAGAGGAAGGCATGGGAGAGAGAGAGAGAGAGAGGGAGAGAGAGAAAAATGAAAGGAAAGGGAAGAAAAAAGAAAATAAATAAAAGTGGTAGGGCCCACGTTTTGTATAGGAGAATAGAGGCCCTCCAGGAATAGAGGCTTGGAGGTGGGATTTGGAAGGGTATGGAAAATAGAGGCCCCTTTAGAGGGCCTCGCTGGAGTGGAATTTTTGTGTGAGGCCTCCAAATTTTAGAGTAGAGGGCCATTTGAAGGCTCCCACCGGAGTTGCTCTTAGGCGGGGTCCGGGAAGGAGGAGCGAGAGCAACGTGGCGTGCTCTCGATCGCACACGCGAGTGGGTCGACGGGGCTCGGCTCGAGAGAGAAAAAGAAGAACGAGGCGGCCCGGAAGGGGAAATTCTTTTTTCTTTCCCCGGGGTTTTGGTATTTGGATTTTTGTTTTGAGTTTGGATTTGGAGTTTAGAAATTTGGAGCTAAAATCACTTAATTAAAATCAAGGCAACAGAACAACATCCACTCATCAAGGTTCTTTTTATAATTTCCAAGATTTATTTTCCTCTAGTGTAATTATTTAATGAAGTTTTGTTTTGAAAAAATTATGGAGTGTAGAATAAAATCCTAAAATTTAAATTAGTCGCAAACTTTGCATTTGATTTAAGTTTTTAAAATTTCGGGCGTTAAATTAGGTGAGGATCAAGAGTAATCAACGCATGTGCTTTGGGTTGGTTTGGGTGTCAGGCGGGTCTTAGACCATCTGCAGGTCTAGTAGGATTCATGTAAGCTGATTAACAATCATGCTAATCGGTTGTTCTCCATCGGACACATAATAATTATGTTATCATCCTCATGGCTTAGAGTATATGGACAACGAGGAATGAGTTGAATATATGGTAAGGATCCTACAATATATGATTCAGGAAAAAATAAATAAAAATCGCCTTGGTTATCCATAGATCGAAAGATACGACTAAAACAAGGATGCAAGAATGGTTACAAGGTTTGACATAGCTTTCTTCCTTTCCTTTTATTTTTTTCTTTTATACTCTTAAATGTATGACTTTGGCATTGTTGACTTTCAATAATAATATCTATATTCGGTAGGGGTGTCTCCCCTCTTGTTTCTTACAAAAAAACGTAACCATGTAGCATGGGTACTCAAGTACTCGTATGGGGGTAGAATCACAACTGGTCCGACCAATGACTCGCAGTATTATTGAGCGATGATGCAACTTTTACTTGCTATTGCCACCGCTTATATGCAGTTAAAAAGAGCTTACAAACATAAAGGCACGTACAACGGGGTCTTTTTACCCGCCTCCGTGATGCCATTTTTGCGGAAAACCCCTCGTAGCGGCCGAGCGACGGGTTCTACATCGCCTGGTGAGGCGACGGGCATGTCTCGTGCTCCGAGGCGGACAAGACGAGCTCGACAGCGTTGCACCTCTCTTCCTTTGGAGGCGACCGTGCGTTCGGATCCTATGCGGGGCGGGTGCGCGGGAGATTTCTCTCCAAGCTCGGGACAACAGCGGTGAGAGAGGACAGAATCGACGCGAGCTCGAGGTTGGCCACCGCCGTCCTCGCGAGGGTGCTGCCGTTGCCGGCGCGGGAGGAGGTGCCTTCGTGGTGGATTTGGCCGCCGCGAAAGGAGGGGCTTCCTCTTTCGACGTCTCAACGATGATGGCGGCAATGGTGGGTGACAGCGCCGTCGAGGAAAGCAAGCCGGAGAGCCTATCGTTGCTAGCCGAGGCGACGGGCACGTGGCGATACAACCTCGCTGCGGGTTCATCCGTCTTGGTGGTCGATCGGCCGAGCAACTCTTGTTGGGGAAGATCGCGGTGACCCTTGGCCTCCGGTGAAGGAGCAAGCTGCGAGCATTCTAGTGGCCTAGTGGGTGACATTTGAAGAAGACGATGACCGGTGCTTGGGTCTTGGACCGCTCGACGAAACAATGCTTCAGGTTTTGATTCGATTTTCTATACTACTCCAACTAGCCCGAATGGGTGGTTGAATGTTGGATTGGCCGCCGGAGGGTACATGAATAAGCATGGTCGTCGGTGTCGGACAACCACCATATGGGGGTTAGCAGACCGCCCCTTGAGAGAGGATCGAGAGTCGGGTATCAAGGAGATGTTCCCGGAATGCACATGAGGACACGCGATTTACCCAGGTTTGGATCGCCGTTTAGGCGTAATACCCTACGTCCTGTTTGTCCGATTTGAGTTTGAAGGATTACAATGGTGTTCTTGAGTTCTAGGGTTTGAGAGAGTCCGCCTATTACACGGCCGGGGCTCCCCTTTTATAGACCAGGGAGGGGGAGGGGGAGGGGCTATAGTGCATTTTTCCTAAATCTTTCGGTTGTTGGTCCGAATCCATGTCCGATACGAGAATGGAAGGCACGCCTTGTCCCATGATGGGCGCCGCGCGGCTTGTCCATTGGGAGGAGGCACGATGAGACCCGTCGTATAGGGTCCCCCTCCTCCCGTTGCTCGACGGAAGGGCAAGGTGTAATTACCTTCCCGTTACGTCGTTTCCCTAGGCGCCATGGCCCGGTTGCGGGTCACGACAGCCTCGTGGAGGCGCCATGCGTCATCTCGCAGGAACCGAGGAGGGGATTTAAGGATCCCTCGTCCCGGCGGTTCCCGCGGTCACGTCCCGCGCCGTGCGGGCACATTAGGGTTCCGGGGGCATGCCGCGTCGCCCAGGAGCGGCGGCTTCCCCGAGCACGTCTCACCCTTGGCCGGGCCGCGTGGGCCTTCCACGCCCGATGGTATCCCCCACATGGGCCGCCTCAACCGGCCCATAGGCGGTTATGGAGACCCCGGTTCCCAGTACACCGATATGGCGGTGAAGCATGTTGTCACGACATGTCCATGTCGCGTCCGTTTTTTTTAACCGCGTCGGACGTTTGTAGTATAGAATAGTCACACAATAATATTTACAGCTTGATCTTAAGCTACATGAAAAACATTAAATAGTTTACGGACGGACTCTTCGTCTTTGGGTTGTATGAGCTTTCTTTATATATCTTTGCATGATATATAAATTCGAGATTTTGTAATCCATCCGTCGTCTCGTGGGTTGTACCTAAACATGGCCAAACGGGTTCGGGCTATCCGGCGGCTCCGAAGCACGCTTTTTGGCACGACACGAACCCGGCACGGCACGAGAGAGCCCGACCCGCACCATCGGGCCGTGCTCGGGCCTAGGGTAGAGCACGGCGGGCGGCACGGCCCGGCACGGATTCGACGCGGCCCGATGAAGCCCGACGGGCCACAAGCCGACCCAAGTACAAGCACGGCACGACTCACCAAACCAGCCCACTAGCCCAACCCACCAAACAACCCCACCTACCCCCGCTCCATATAAAACCCTAGCCATTCGGTCGTCTTCTCCCCTCCGCCGTGGCGCTGCGCGAAGCATAGCCGCACTCGCTCGTCGCTCCGCTCTCGCCTCCCACTCCTCCTCTCACCGGCGCACACCTCTGTTCCCTCCTCTCCGGCGCGGCGCTACGCATCGCAGCGAGCGCTCGCTTCCGCTGTCGCTCCCGGCTTCGACCAAAACCCTAGATTCGCTCTCATCCAACTCCTCCTATTACCGGCACACGCCTCTGTTGCCTCCTCTCCGCCGCGCTAGCTCTGCGACCCGGCCGGATCTAAGCCGGTGCTTCGCGCCGGCTAGATCTGCGACCGGGTCGCGGTCATGCCGTTGCTCGGAGCCGAGCGAGGAGGCTCTGCGTACGACGGAGAACCTCCTCTTCTGCAGCACCTTGTCGTCGAGGCAGGCGGCACCGGCCGAGGCCTACAAGGGCTAGGACGATGACACCGAGGCCGACACCGAGGCCGACGCCAACAAAGGTCGGGTCGAGCGTATCTCCGGCGACGCCGGCCTCTCCGGCAAATGGCGAATCTCCGGCGACACGTGCTCGGGTCGTCAACTCCTGCCTCGGCTGCTCCAGCCGATCCGGTGACCAGCTCCGGTACTCCTACACCGATTAGTACCGCGAGCACGACGAGCAAGAAGAGAGGAAGGAGGTGCACATCAAAAGCTTGGAATGACTTCGATCCTGTTTTCACGAGAGGTAAATGGCAAAAAGGTAAGATCATGTTCTTTTTGTTGGGCTTGGAGCCGTCGGCCCGCTTGCCCTTCCCCTTTCGGGGTATCTCGTGGAGGAGGGCTCCGACCGCCTCTTTGCCCAAAGCGTGGCTCGTGGCGAAGTCGAGGATCTCCCGAGCCGTTCACGGGCAACTTCGCCCCGACTCATGAACGAGAGCCTCGTAGTTTGTTCCGGAGAGGAACGCTCCCACGATGTCCGCGTCGACGACGAGGGGAAGTTCGTTGCAGCGCCGGAAGAAACGTCGAATGTAGTCCCGGAGCGGCTCGTTCGGCTTCGTTGACAATTTTTCAACTCCCGGGGGTTGCCCGGCGGGCACACGTGGCCTGGAAGTTACCTACGAATACCTTTCGCGAGCCGGCCCACGAACGTATCTTGTTCGCGGGCAGATGCTCTAGCCAAGTTCGCGCCGAGTCGGCGAGATACATTGGCAAATTCCGAATGACGGCAAGATCATCATTCGCGCCGCCTGCCCGACGGGCAAGACGATAGTCCTCCAGCCGGAGGGAGGGATTTGACTCTCCCGCGTACTTAGCAACCGTCATCGACGGACGAAAACGCGACGGGAAGGTCGCCCCGAATGGCGGAACCGAAAACCCTAGGCCTCGGTGGGTCCGGCTCCGGCTCCGGTCGTGCTTAACGTCGTCCCGCCGCCACGCCGAGGGTGGCGGACGAGCTGTTGGCCCGCGTCATCCCGGGCGCGTCGCCGGGCATGGAGGGTCGAGCGCGCATCGCGTGCCGCGTCGATGCGAGAGTGCAAAGACCGCCCGGCCTCGAGTAGGCCCGGCCGTGCGGGCCGCCGCACGTAAGTGTGTACCGAACCTCCCGCCCGGGAGTCATGACGGCTAGCGCCGACGCGCCGGTTCGACAGCCGCAACGCGCCGCCGTGAACTCTCCGCATGCTCGCTCCGCTGCCTTGGCGAGAGCGCGGCCATCTCCCTCTCGTACTCGTTGTACTTCCGGAGTCGGCTGCAGGGGGAGGGTTTTCGGTAGTGCCGCTGCCGCAACGATATTTTGCCCGAAGCACGGGAAACTATCGGGCCTCACCGCCGTCGTCGTCGACGATCCGCCGGTTGACGATGTGAGCTCTCTGCCGTGCATTGCACTCCGCGTGCCGACGATGCTGCTCTAGCTCTCGCTCCACCGCTACCGCCTCTTCCGCGAGGCCGCGGTGAGCTTCCTCCGGCTCCGGCCTCGTGGCCCGGAGGCGAGCCCGCAAGTCGTCACCGCCCGGGGCGCAGTGTGTGCACGTTGAGCCGCCGGAGTTCCACGAGCGCCGGGCTCCGGCGCGGCCGGTCCTCCGGCGCTTTGTGCTCCCGCTCCCGCAGCATGCACCATGTTGCATTCGTGAACGGGGCCGTGATTCTCATCACGGCCGCCTCGCTCCGAATCTTCGCCCTCCCTCGCGTCTAGGCGGTCAAAGAAGGATTCGGAGGGATGGATGACCATCCCTACGAACTTTCCCGCCGCGAGGCCGCCTGACCCCGGGGAGCGCTCGATCGCGGGGCCGTCACTTCCGTCGTGACGCGTGTGGCCATAGGGGCCCGCGGTGTCGGCGGCTCGGCGCGTGCCGGCGTCCGCTCGGTAGTGGCAATGAAGTCCGGGCTCCCAAAACATACCGTGGTGCCGGGGCCCGAAGGAAAGCTCGAGTCGGCCATCCGTGCCGTGGAAGAAGAGAGAAATCGGCGAAACGCGCAACGGTCCCCTACCGGTGCGCTAACCGTCGGTGTTCGAACCACCGGCTAGTAGAATTTGTCTCGGTGTCGCGCGTTTTAGGCCGGATGGTACACAAGGGAAGACACGAGGGATTTAGGCTGGTTCGGGAAAGCTCCCTACGTCCGGCGGGGTGGTATCGCGACGCTCGTGTTCCTTGCGTCAATTGAACAACGGAGTACGGAGGTGGTGGGAGAGGAGCGCGCTCCAAGTCCCATGCGGCGAACGTGTGTGGGTGTGTGTGATGCGTGTGTTTGTCCGAGTGTGTATGCGATAGCGTGAGAAACTTGTGTTCGTATGAGTACGTGTCCGAGAGCGTGAGGACTTCTACCCCTTTATAGTCGCAGGGGTGAAGCTCGAGTTACAGGGAGAGAGAGAGAGAGAGAGAGAGAGAGAGAGAGAGAGAGAGAGAGAGAGAGAGAGAGAGAGAGAGAAGGTGGCCGTCGACTTGTCCGATCGTTTCGTGTTGTCCCGTCGGTCTTCACCCTCGCGCGTACTTGAGTTGGTTGACTAGGCGATCACGTCGCTCCCGTAGCTCGCTGCGTCGGGGTGGAGTGTTCCGCGCCGACGGAGCCATGGACAGCGTCATGGCAGAGTGGTTGGAGGGGACATGCCATTTCCGTCCTTCTTTGTCGGACGCATTGATGGCGAGCCCAAGGTCGAGGTCGCGAGGCAGCTCGTTCGAGCCCCGAGCTTGTTGGTGAAGGTCGTGCGGGGCGGAGTGTAGCTCGAGCGACCTCGAGCTACACCCGTCGACGGGTATGACGGGAAAGATCGTAGTATCGTACGTCGGAGGATGATGGCTATTTCCGCAGTCTTCGGTCCACGCCAACTCGTAAAGCTACGAGAACGGCGCATCCCATCGGCGTGGCCCGACGGGAGCAGGTGGCGGTGGAGGAGGGATAGGGCGCGAGTTCTCATCAATGATTGTCGAGTAGCACCCACGTGGGCACCGGAGTAGGAGGAGTTAATGCGGTTGGTGGTCGAGCTTCGGGTCGAGTTCAGAGGTCGAGCTCGGGGTCGAGCGGGTAAGGTCGTGCGAGGCGGACCTCCTCGAGTAAGGCGGACAAGGTCTTGCGAGGCGGACCTCCTCGAGTAAGCCGGACAAGGTCGTGCGAGGCGGGCCTCCCCGAGTTTGGCGGGCAAGGTCGAGCTCGTCATCCGTTGATCCGTTTTCCGGCGGGGTCGTACGAGGGTGGGACCAGCCTCATCCGCCGACGTGGTTTCGTTAATCCCCTATTAAGTAGGTTCGCAGGGCGCCACGTGGCAGCGCTAATCTTTCTCCCCGATACGAGTACTTGAACCGGAAGATGGGTATGTTGCTCGAAAAGGTTTCGATTTTCCGGAGCTATTTTATGAATGCACTCGTTGCTCTTTTCGGTGCTTATTACCCTATTGCTCCTTTGATGTTGCGAAGTTGATTGAAATTGCTGATCATTTGCATACCTTTGAGACTCGACAAGTTCTTGTGGAAGGTTGTTGTCCCTATGAAAGAGAAATACATGAAGTATTGAAAAGACATCCGTCTGCTTTATTCTTTTACATTTGTGTTGGATCCTAGAGCCAAGATGAGAGGCTTTGGCAACGTTTTGAGATCGCTTTCGATGCTACTTCCTCCGATTACTCTTCTTATTTCAATATCGTGCGTAGTGAACTAACCAAGCTTTTTTTAGCAAATATGAGAACAAATTTGGTGCAGTTCAGCTTGCAGAGGCAGCCCACTTCGATAAGTAATGCAAAAAGAAAAACTAATTGGGGTAAGATCTTTTCTTCTCCCGATGATGTGGATGTTTCGAGACACCTCCTTTGCGGTCTTCTACTTACTCGTCAAGTTTCGAGCTACTATTATACTTAGTGATTATGTTGCACCTAATGAGGACCTTGGCATCATTAATTGGTGACATGAGTGTAAATAGACTTATCCCATATTATCTATAATGGACGGGGATATTATGACTATCTCTGTTTCAACTATCGGTTCGGAGTCCGCTTTCGGTCTTACGGCAAGGTGTTTGAGGAGCGTAGGCGTCGCTTAACCAGGTGACATGGTGGAGTTCATCACATGCCTCAAGGATTGGCAGCTTGGAGATGATCGAATGTAGGAGAACGTTGAGGAATTCCACCTGGAACTTGAAGAATCATACATGAACCTTAGCCTGGATGGTGAGGATGGGCGTGGTAGTGTGGCTGAGTAGCTGCTAAGTAGTGACGTTGTGGTCATACCATTTTGAGAGCTGATGTGATCGATTTGTATTTTGTAATGTAGGTGTCATCAACATGTGAATTGTGATGATGAACACCTTATTGAGTCGGGTTGTACTCTTTTTTCCCTTAGGCCAAAGGTTTAATGAGTCGAGTCATTAAACGAGCTCAAATGTAATATAATTTTCCTTTTTGGCCCATTCTATTGTTTGTCTTGATTTTTTTGGTTTCTGGTTCATGTCTTTGAGCGAAAACATAGTTGAATTCTGTCATTTTTCGAGTGTATTTTGAATTTCGTGCTATTTTCGTGTCTGTCGGGCCATCGTGCTTATTGGACCGTTCGACCTTTTCAGCATCTGCACGACACGAAAATGACATTTTGTGCCGTGTCGCGGACCGAGGGATCAGCCCGTGGGCTGGCATGGCACGACCCGTAATTTAAATGAGCCGGACCTTTTCGTGCTCGGGCCTTGCCGGGCCGGGCGGCCCATTTGGCCATGACTAGTTGTACTTTGTACGTGGGTCTCAAAGCTGGGCCGATTAGGTCGAGTTGGACTGGGCCGAGAAGCCAAATAAACAAAAGGAGCCAGGCAGCCAGCTATCTTTTTTAGGAAAGAAGAAAAGGAGCCGGCTATTTTACTTGGAGTTGCGCCGCCGCTGCCCACCTAGTGTCAAGAAATAGATCTAGGATTTTTCCATCCCTAAAAAAAAAAGGATTTTTCCAGCCGCGAGCAGAGGGCTGCGGCGATTGTTTCCCGAGATGGAGATGGATTCTTCGGAGGGGAGATGGCAGTGCTTGGAAAGAGCGGGCACGAAAGGGAAGCGGAAGACGAAGCCACGAAGAGGAGGAAGATAGACGCCGATGGAGTTGGGGAGTTGCAGAAGTTGGAAGGAAAAGAGGGCGGCGAGAAGATGGATGTGGACGAGATTAGGGAAGGAGAGGTATTGAAGAAGCGAGATCTCTTTGCGGAAGATAGGGTGCAGCGGGTCGGGGTCGTATTTGCGGGTGGAGCAGCGGAGGAAGAGGAGAGTGATAAAGGGGAAGGTGGATGCGCAGCGGCGAAGATGGACCCTGGTGCAGAGTACCAGAGGACTGAGGGAGAATGTCATGATTCGAGCAACGTTCAAATGGAGGTGGAGGGGTTGTTTCTGCACAGGGAGGATGCGAAAAAAGGACACCACGAGAGGGAGGTTGGAGATGAAGCGGTGAAGAATCTCGAACCAGAAACGGGCAAGATGGACCAAACAAGGCAATGCGAAGCGAGCAAAATTGATGCAAAGGCCGAAGAAAGGAGGCGGCGGTTGGAGGAATATCAGGAGTATCGCAAGAGGAAGGAGAAGCAGAAGAAGGAGGAGAGGGCTGCTCGAGACCCTGAGGAGGTGACGGACTATCTTGCCTTCCATGCCAGGTCTTACGAAAAGAGATGGAAAGAAATGTATGATAACTGGATCTATGGTTCCTTTGAAGACAAAAGTGAGTGTAGCCTGTTCTCCATTGGACACATATTATTACATAATCATTCACATTTCGAAGTACTATCTTTGTAAAATATGTGGTAGGTCAGAACTAACCTGACTAACGACTCTCAATAGTATTGCTATTGCCACTGCTTATCTGCTGCTGTTGTGTATTTTTGGACTTGAACATTTTGACTCATTTGCAATATCTTACATCTCCAGCTGAGATTCCTTGCATGCGTTATACATATGAGCATGCACCAGGCGGTGGCAGACAGAAGGCGACGTTACAGGTATTTTCAGTCAAAGTTGCAGAAATTAGTGGAGATTTACAGTGGCCAATCAATGTGTTTGGCATGATTGCTTTACGCGACTCAGTAGATCTTAATCGCAATATGATCTTCTACCGTGACAGGGATAACTGTCAAACCCTCACTGAAAAGGTTCGTTGCATTTCTTTGCCTTATTACTTTAATCATTTTGTGATCCAGTGACGTGTGTCTTAGTTTCCAACATAATTTGTCATGCACCCTAATGTCATAGATATTGTTTTACCATGCAAATGTGCATTATTAGTGACTTGTAGTTGCTATATTAGTAGTTTCTACATTGAATGCCCTTGTTGATTCCATTTAAAAGTAGTGACCACCTTTAATTAGTTTTTTTTTCTCCAATATGCACGAGAGTTGCATATCTTTGTATTGTAGAGAAGAACCTTTAATTAGCTTTAGAAGAAGAACTGATTTTATTGCACTATAGAAGCTTCCATGCAGAATAGCCAGTCTTATTACTTGCATTCATTTGTATAGATAGTTCAAACTTTGATCATGTGGACATGCCCGCATGCTCTGATGCCCATGAGGAAACACCCATCCCACAGCACAACACAAGCCAGATTCTATTAACTGTTTATTCAGCCTGGCACAGTTACTTTTTCTAGAATGCACCGGAGGGCTGTTTTTTTTTTGTATTAAGAAGGTTGATCGATGACCTTACATGATGTGAATCCGTGCTTGGTGCTTGAGATTGGCACACTTATCAGGTCCAACCAGTAACTGTTTCAAGGCATTGACTCTTACTTCCCTAATATAGGGGTAACATCCATGTTGCCAGGTATAGGTCCAGTATGTAATATTGCCTAATAACCTGACAAGTGTCAACAACCAATTCTCTAGTCAGCTCACCCCTGCAGTGCATTTGTTGGCCCATTTTGCGTTTTAGCTCCTCAAAGATTTAGTGATACCTTGTTTGTTTTGTTGTACTAGTCAGTTTTTGTAGTATCTTCCTGAAAATCATGGCTAGAAAAATGTTTCACGGTTGTTTTGAGAAGCATTGCTGAGCAAATGTTTTGAATAAACATGTTTTAAAGCTCCAGGATCTTGATATCCTCCCCTGTAGTTCTTTTGTAGACCAATTTTGCGTTCTAGTTCCTCAAATATGTTAGTTTTATGTTTTGTTGTACTTATTGATTTTCTTAGTGTCTTCCATGAATCATGGCTGGCAAAATGCTTCAGGATTGTTTTGAGAAGCACTGCTGAGCAAATGTTTTGAGTAAACATGTTTTAAATCTTCAGATGTTATGCACGTATCAAAAACTTTTTGTTGTTGTTGTTGCTAATATATGCCGGATAGTAATCTATAATGTACACCTTGTGTCGATGTAATGTTTTGTGTTGAACTGTTGATTATGCATTTCAACGTTTGCTTCCCCATTCACTTAAGTTTACTTACTATTTATATTATGGCGTTGCATGCAGGAACCGTATTTCATGCTGACAGGTCCTGTGCGCGCTGTTGTGTTGTGTGGTCCAGTGGTCTTTGAGGTTTCTTTGCATATGAGGGGCCCCAGTAAATCCCAGGACAAAGAAATAAGCCTTTTAGCTGTTTCATTTAGAAGTCATTCCTCTTCATCTGCTTCGTTCCTGGTTAATGAATCTTACACTAGCAGACTTACTACACTGGAATTTGGACTTGGTCATATTGTTTACTCTATAGAAGCAACAATCAAAGTGCTTCTTGTTCATGGAGTTTGGCCAGATGGTTTTCGTGGTCATTTTGCTGCACGTACGGCCAGTATAAACAAGAAAATCGTGTTACTTGATTCTGGAGATGGGAAACTGCCAGTTACTGGTAATGAGATCCAGCTTTCACGGCGTGTTGTTTCTGTTGAATCAAATGGAACTCTGAGAGTTTCTGTCAAGGCTTCCCAAGGCAACAATAGTATGAAAGATGAAAAGGTTTTCCGACCCCAACAGATGGGTACACATCCTGAAATACTAGATATTGGTGACTGTAAAATAGAAGTGACTGTTGCTTGGTCCCTTTTCGGGTGCCATCCGAAAATTATGCTGACCCATTAGTTATCAGTAGTGTAGCCACTGCTGGAAATGCTGATCTAGCGTTATGAGAATGTTTTCAATCTGGGAGCTTAGCTGTATTCCTAAGTAGTAACTGTACCATGTGATAATGATTCAGGATGTGTATTTGTTGCCTGTGCGGCTGGATTCTGCTTATGTTGTGCATTTAACTGTAAACCGTGGCATTGTTCAAGAATTATGTAACTAGTCTCCAATATCCAGTACATGTCTCATAGATAGCCGCTGCTACTATTGTGAGTTCATTGCACTTGAATCACCTTTTGCTTGGTTTTGAATGACACAATCATCATGGTTGTGCGCTTTTTGTGTGCATCTTCCGATCCATCTTGCTTTAAAATGGGTCTGCCATTTTCAAAACTATGGCGGTGTAATGATCCCTCCAGAGCTAAAGAAGCTAACAGTCTAACACAATTTCATCCTCGGCATATCCTGTTGTGTCAGCGTCATTAATATTGTTTACTAGACCTGTTACATCTGAATCAATTACCAATAACAAACTTCATTTCCAATGAATGAAAATTGACTTGCATTCACCGTTAGCACAGCTAATGAAGGCAGAAAGGCCAGCTAGTTGTGTAGTAACTCTGAACATTTTGATAGTCCCTTCCAAATTATATGGCACTCTAGACTATCAAGTTTTCTAAAATTATAACTCTTGCTTTCCAATGCACCTTTTTCTTTTTCCGTGTGATTTTCTTTTTCCGTGCATCACACGTTTTCACATCCCCCTAATTCTTGTGGCCCAAACTAAAACATCATATAATTTGAAACGAAGAAAGTAACTTTTTTGCCTTACTAGCTCTCATGTATCACGATAAAGACTATTGGATAGAGTTCATATACTTTGGTATGAATCTGAATCTACCTTATTCGTAGTTCATTGTAAAATGTGATGCTACGGTGTGAAATTCCATGGTAGTAATTGATTGTCTGGAGTCAATGGCAGAACTACTACTTACAAGACAAATGAAAAGAACTCATCCTATTTGTTGTAATACGGCCTTCGGCATTGCCATGAATCCCCTAATCTGATCCCTTCCCTCCCGGCAGAAGCTTGAGCGTGAGGTAGGTGCAAAATTCTCCCATTCCCCTTACGATCCCGGTAAGATCAACAGTATGAAACATAGGAGACACACAAAAGTAAGTTGGTGCTTCTCTTTGTTATTGACATCCGTATCAATTACACATATATGGTCTAGGAGACACTATTCATGTCATGGAAGTTTAAAAATTGTCATGGAACTAGAAAACCAACAAATCATTGCTGATTAGCTCGTCGTGTCTTATCATCACGCTTTGGCAT
The DNA here is from genome assembly GCA_031894775.1 of Chloris gayana. NCBI lineage: Eukaryota > Viridiplantae > Streptophyta > Magnoliopsida > Poales > Poaceae > Chloris > Chloris gayana. The sequence continues at coordinate 25,262 of JAUNZO010002339.1, forward strand.
CGGTGGACTACGGACCCTGAATTGAATTGAACGAAGTATAATTAAATTGGCTGGCATGACCACGGGGCTACGGAACTTGAAATGAATTGTACAAAACATGTTTTCAGTTGAAGGGAATTTTTAATATTTTAATCATTTGTAATTAATATTTTAAATACAGTCTATAGTAAACTAAAATTTCATAATCTAAATGTTTTTATCACGTCAAACTTTCTGTCATAATAAATTGCTAGTAGGGGAGCCTGTTGGGCCAACTGCAGTTCAAAATGCTGAGGTAATCCACAAATGCAGAGTACTCACTACGTCCAGAAATGTAAGGATTTGTTAACTTTCACACATCACGTTTGACCATTCATATTATTTAAAATATTTATAAAAATATTATTTATTTTATTATAATTTGTTTTATTATTATATACATTTTAAGTTTGCCATATTTATTTTATATTTTTATAAATATTTTGAATAAAACAAATGGTCAAACATGGTATTTAAAAGTCAACAAATGCTTATATTTCTAAAAGAAGAGAGTATTATCAAACTGGCCACAATGGGAGCATGCAACTGACTCTTCCACCACCTCTGTCGGTGTAGAAAGTCCCTTGCGCGCACAGTCTGTAAACCGGACAGCCAATGCAGTCTACACATATAAGGGTTATGTTGAAGGGGGCGATCCCGGATCTTAGCAGCCAGATTTAAGCCTGTTCTGCAGGCAAGGGATATGGATCCTGGCTCAATCGCTGCTGCAACTGAAATGTTTGGTCTGACAACATGGTTGAAGATGGGTGGAAATTCAGTGGATAGAAGCATCGTTCCAGAAATCCATCCAGAAACAACAGTGATAGCCATCAGTCTGAACGACTGCTGTAGCATCCCGAAACCCTGTAGTTTACCACCAATAGCCTTACGGGCTGCAGTATCAGACTGCTTAATATCGCCCATGTCACAGTTATATTACCAGCCGTACGTGCTGTTGTTGAAATAAGCATTGTCATAACCAGGTTTATATACTCAGCTGTGCTACGAACTCGCGAACAGACATCTGTGAGAACTTCTTCTAAGTCAACAATCCCACGATCGCAATTTTCCTTCGGCATGCAAACAGTGATAAGTCTCAAGAGTTCAGCAGCATAATGGCGGGTTTAGTCTTCGGCCAGAAAGTTATTGGCGCTTTTCTTGTTTGCTCTGCTATTTCGAACTTGTTCGCAGTCCCCTACTTGGACTTGTAATAGGGTAGCTATCAACCAAGAGACAAAGTTATTTATGCTTATTTGTTACTCCCTCCATTCTCCAAATGATGACGTTAGGACAGCAAAGTTAGTTCAAATTTGAACTAACTTTGTTGTCCTAACGTCATCATTTAGAGAACAGAGGCGTAAAACTCTATCAACCCATTTGGTACAATTATTTATGTTTATCTATTAAAATTGTTTACTCTCACCCATAACCATAAGCATTATAGGTTACGTTTTGCTACTTCCAAAGTGTGTATGCGTACTTATGCACCATAAGCATTCCGAAGTGTTCATATTGAGCATAAATACTTTCAATAACTATTTCAATAAGACCCTTATGTGTGTAATATGTAAGCTCAGAAAAAGGAATTTTTATCCATATAAACCTATAATATGCCATCACGAGCAAACTGACAATAGCTCAATTGGTTAGAACCTCTCGACAAGATCAAATTCTCATATGCACAATTTGCGAAAATAAAAAAATTCTACTCGTTATGTTTTGTTTGCTCGATTGAACATTTTTGTAGTGGACGGACCCTTATATATAGGGTGAGCTAGCGTAAGTTATGATCCAAACAATAGTGGGGCAGCTTCTAAGAGGATATAGATTTGATTGCCGTAGAAAAATCTCAATATAAATGTCATAAAAATATATAGTCAGAAAATTGGCCCATTCAACGGTATCATGGTCCTTTTTTAGAAAACAGAATTACCCAGTTACATTCCACACGGGACAGGAGACGTGGATCCCCCAAGGGTGATAACAAGGAAGCTATCTAACAGAACCTGTTAGTTTCAAACGAGTAATCACAACCACAACTACTCTAATAAGTTTTCAGCATACAGAAGTCTCGTCAGTCGTCACTTGTGCCCCTTTTTGGGTGTTGGCCTCTTCTCTTAGACTATCTCCAATGATGCGGAGACCCAAAACCTGTATTGAGTGTCGATAAAGTCTGTTTCGGCTAAACGGACGCCATCCAAAAATGCTCGTCTCCAACGGAGGTCCGATAATGGGGTCCGTCACTGCGAGCTCCGGTGGGCGCAGGCAGGATCTCGGACGGCCAAGAGCTCGGACGCAGGCGCGGCGGGAGCTCGACCGATGCAGGTGGGAGCTCGCACGTAGGCATGACGGGAGCTTCGGTGGGGTCTCGGACGCCGGCGCAGGCAGAGGTGGGCTTGCTCGGACGCGAGCTGGAGCTTCGGCGGGCTGGAGCTCCGGTGGGTAGCATTGGGATCTCGAACGCGGGCGCAGGCGAATGTGGGGCGGAGCTCGTACGCAGAGGCGGGTGAATTGGTGAAGAAGATGAGCGAGAGAGGATGGGTCGCTAGTTCGGCGGAGGGAGGATGCGCCCCGCGCATCAATGGATAGGCTATTTAGGTCATTCGTTGGAGAGCGTGTTTTAAGATGTTAAGACCTATTTTAGGTTTGGGTGGCCATCTGGGTCCTTCATCTGAGTTAGCCTTAGCGTTGAAACTTGATGTAATTTATTCTTCACTCCGGTCAACAGCCTCCTCTGGTCATTGAACAGCCCAAACCAGCTGGCACATTTCAAATTAAAAGGGTGGCGACACTCTTCTAAGTTGATGAAAGGAGAATGAAAGGTACATTAAGACTCTTTTTCTTTCTTATGCACAAAAAAGTGAATCTCTATTGGTACACCTATGCAACCATTTAATGTCTTGTTTGGTTTATGAAAATGTGAAACGAAATAGTGCACTCGAGAGATACACTTTCATTTCATAGAACAAGAGTAGAAAGATGACGTGTCACACTTGAAAAATGTGAAATAAAAAAATCTTTAGGACACGTACAACACGCATTCTACGGCCATCTCCGTGAGGTAAGTTTTGCAAATAACACCCCATGCGGGAGGTGACGGGGGCTGCGTCGTGTGGTGAGGCGACCCGAGAGGCCCGTGCTCCAAGGTGTTTAAGGAGCTCCAGTTGTGAAAGAGAAAAAAGGAAGTAGCACCTCATTTTAGAGACAGATTCCATGTTTGTGGATTGTATGTACTTGTCTTTATATTTTTCTCGTATGATAAATTTAAGATTCTACGGACGATTCGTCGTCCGTAAGTTGTATATGCCCTTATCAGCTACACACATGAACGAAGAAGGATACATGTGCTCTCCATGCATCCACCGACCCGTGGCCTTGTACACGCGAAACTTCCGAGGTCGTCTCTTGCCTCTCGGATCCCTATCCCTAACACCAGGACCTCAAAGAAAAGAGCCCTCATGTAACGTCCCGTCACTCTAGGTCGGCCCCGCTTACACCTGGCAGCTTAATAGGTCTTCAAGATTTCCCCACGGATCAATACTAGTCTTTTATACGCACTTTTGTCCTCACCGGTGCACACCCGAGAAACTTCCTGGTCGGTCACCCATCCCTAAATTGCTCCAATCCAAGCACGCTTAACTTCGGAGTTCTTTAGAGATGAGCTTCCGGAAAAGAAATTTTAACTTGTTGACATGAATATTCTATCAATCCTATTAAGCCATGGGCCAGGATGTTACACACTCACTCCCTTAGATGACCGACGTCCTCGTCTGGTCAACCCCGAGCCAGGAACTTCCTCTCTTGGCCACGTCCATATGTCCACTACCAGCGTATGTGCCATACTCGTGTGACCACTTCGGGCCCACACCAGCAAATGCTCGCACACGTGCAACACACGCATCCGTGAAACCGTCGTAGTCGGCTCGATATCATCCGTAACGTCCCGCCACTTCGGGCCGGGTCCGCTTACACCTGGCAGCTTAATAGACCCTCAAGATTTTCCCACGGATCAACAGTAGTCTTTTCTCGCGTACTTTTGTCCTTACCGGTGCATACCCGAGAAACTTCCCGATCGGTCACCCATCCCTAAATTGCTCCAAGCCAAACACGCTTAACTTCGAGTTCTTTACGGATGAGCTTTCCGGAAAAGAAGTTGCAATTTGTTGACATGAATATTCTATCAATGCTATTAAGCCATGGGCCAGGATGTTACACCCGACACCAAGAGGAACGTACCGTCGTACGGACAATTTACCTACTCCCTCCTTCCGTCTAAAAATATAAGGATTCGTTGACTTTCTATTGTCGTGTTTGATTTAGTTGTCTTATTTAAAATATTTTCAAAAATATAAAAATTAATTATTAATAATTAAAGTATATTTAATAGTAAAACAAATTATAATAAATAATATAACATTTTTATAAAAGTTTTTGAATAAGACCAGCGGCGTGATGGTGGGACCCAGCGGTGTCCCTACCTCCGAGAAGCCAGTGAGGGCGCGCGATAGGGCGAGGCTACGCTTGCAACCCGCAGAGGAGAGAGAAGCGCTTCTCTTCGAGGAATGAAAAAGATGAATTGAAGAGTCCTGAATTTGGTAATACAGCAAACAGACCCGCTACTTTTCTTCTTGAGCGTTCGACGTATGGGGATGAAACATCTCAACGTACCCACGAGCTAAAGGAAACGCTGGATCGACATGAGTATATGCGTGAATTGTGCTTTTTTTGGTAATCAATCTCCCTGCATACATTCTTCTTCTTGCCCGATAACGGGGAGATAAATGATTAGATACGTTGGATCAACTTTAGGCCCTGTTTAGTTGATTAAATTTTAGCCGACTAAATTTTAGCTACTTTTTTTTCAAACATGATCTTCTAAAATCTCCTAAATTTTAGTTAAGTTACCTTCTAAATTTTAAACCACTAATCACCTCAACCTTGCTAAACTCTCCTAAACTTTGAATAAAGGCAAATAAAGTCAAAAGTACGTCTCACCACATATTATGGATAGAAAAAGTATAGGTGGGACTTTAATTATGAATCCAAACATACATCTCCTAAACTTTAGATGACTAAACTTTAGTTAGCTAAATTTTAACCAACTAGAGGATTCAAACACACCCTTACTTTTCTTGCATGTGTTGTCTTCTCGTCACCGCTCTGAGAGTATGCATGCAGCGATGGAGCAGATGAGAGTACGCAGGCACGCAGCTGCCAAACTTTGGCAAAAGTTTGAGCTGCTGTGTGTGACTGAGAGCGCCAGAGACGCATGTTCCTCTCCCCTGTCATCACCCATGTACGTAGCAGTACTGCTGTTCTTCAAGCTCATGCTGCGAAAGTTTCTCTTGGAACGCGTGGTTGAGGAACTACCCAAACGTTGTGATTTTTACTCTCTCAGGAACCGGAATGATTCCAGAGTAAGAAAAGCGGAACACAGCAAGCGCCGTCGTTTAGCGTTCCTACTGCTTGTATCTTTTTGACCAAAGTAAAGCCATTCTCGTTGCCCCAATTTCCAGCTTAAGCGTTCCTACTATTGCTTGTATCTTTGACCAAAGTAGTATATTTGAATAGAAAAAAACCTTTACAATACAAGTGCATTGGTTCCAAAAGAGCTATAAACTCAAGAAATAATATAATCAGGAAAAAAAGTGCGTCTGTGAACCGTCAACGTTCCAATATATACTGTACTACTGTAGTATATTATACATGTCAAATCGTCATTGCTATAACTGCGATTGTACACAGGAGACGTGCGTCACTCTGTTTTTGCTCTCCATCCAGTAGCACAGTACTGTAAGTACTTCCTCCGTCTAGAAATATACTACTTTCTCTGTCTAAGAATATAACCATTTGTTGATTTTCAGGTATCAGTTTTAACCACTCGTCTTATTTAAAATTGTTATTAAAATATTATTTATTTTTTAATATTTTATATTAATATTGAATATATTTTAAATATTAAGTATTAATTTGTATTTATGTAAATATTTTAAATAAGACAAATGGTTAGACACAACAGATAAAAGTCAACAAATCTTTATATTCTTGGACGGAGGAAGTATCTCTCGTCCCATTAAAAATGTTGTTCTCGCTTCAAAAAGTCAAACCTTTTTAACTTTGACCAAGAATATATATATAGTTATAAATATTTATTGAATATAATTGGTATCATTAGATAGACAATTGAATCTACTTTCATAATCAACTTATTTAGAGATACAAATATTACTAATATTTTCTACAAATCTAGTCAAAGTTAAAAAGGTTTGACGGGCACGGATATCATAACGACACTTTCAATGGGACGGAGGGAGTAAGTATTGTTGACTTTCAGATGTCATGTTTGACCATTCGTCTTATTCAAAAAAATTATTAAAATTTTATTTATTTTGTTGTAATATACTTTATTCTTAGGTATGTTTTAAGTACGTCTTCTTTAGTTTGTATTTATATATATATTTTGAATAAGACGAATGGTCAAACGAGAAATCAAAAATTCAACAAATCCTTATATTCTTGGACGGAGGGAGCAGTAAATAATACTCTTTTTATCTCATTGAAAGTATCGTTTTAATCTTTAGAAATCAATTTTGATCATTCATTTTTATTCAAAATTTTATATAATAGTATGAATAACCGTGTACTTTATTTCATTAATGGAGATACTTAAATGATAATATCTTTGTTTTAGTATTTATAAAAAAAGAATAAAATTAATGATCAAAATTGACTTCTAAAAGTAAAGAATAACATTTTAATGAGACGAAGGAAGTACTAACAAAATTAGGTACATCATATGGTCTTTTGGTAACGTCACTGGCATCCAAAATGACCAATTGACCATCGCTCGTCATGTGTTACATGCATGCAATGACACGTCAGCTTCCTATGAACTAAGTATGTGTTTAGTACTATTTATAAAACTATTTTTATTGAAACTGCTTATGCTCAATAAGCACTTTGAAGTGAAAAAAATAACAAAATTGTTTATGGTGTATAAGCATATGTGCAATTTTGTACTTAGCATAAGCACTTTAGACAAAACAACAAAACATTATTTATAGTGCATATGGGTGAGAATAAGCATTTTCGATAGATAAACATAAGCAGTTTACTAAATCGATTGATTTCTTATGCTACAATAAGTACTATAAAGTTTTTACTGGATAATAAACATTATAACCACTACACGCACTTGGGTATAATAAGCATTACAAGCACTACACCTCTTATCCCTGTAGCGGCATGCGTTGTTGGACATTAAATAGTTATGCAACATGCGTTGTTGGACATTAAATAGTTATGCAGCGTAGTTGGCCAACTTCCCCTTGCTTGACCCCTGTTGTCCGGGTGGATCGTAGCGGCGCGAGGGGTCGACCCTAATGGTGAGGAGGTGGTCGTGTCGTCTTGGAGGTTTGCTGGCATCGTGATCCTTACGGCGTGCGCCCGTTACTACGTCTACGCCGTCCTGTCCCGTCCGCACTGTGTCTGTCCGGAGCTACCATAAGCGGTCGGTACTGTTACCGTTACTCGCGCGCATGGGCGACTGTAATGACGACGCTACGGGAGAGTTTGCCTTGGATCAGTTGGCTTGGGGTCGAGCGAAGTGAAAAGCACTCGACCATATCGGTCCGAGGTTGAGCGAGGTGGAACGCGACGGATCCCATGGGTGGGGTCAAGCGGGAAGAGTCCCTTACTCTAGTGGGCCAATTCCTTTTCCTTGGACCTTCGGGCCAGCTTTGCTGATGACTTAGCTTATTTCAGCGGGTTTCGTCCTTCCACATGGCAGTGCTAATCTTTGTCCCGATACTGAGTCAAAATTTGATGGGTGTTTGTTTGTCTAGATTCTACAATCCAGCTTATAGTCACTGAGAGTGGGCCATAATGGTAAAAGAGTAAATATGTGTGTCACAATCTAGGGAAAGTTGGGTGTCTTGTGAAATCTGAAGGCTAGGTTGTGAAATCTGATTTCATAATTTATCCCTTTGTTTCAACTTTTGGATTATAGATCCAAAGCTCAAATAAAACAGACCTTAAAAAGGTGCAACGGATTTCAAACGATTTGGCCATTTGGGTGATGGTCTCCTGGCTCGCAGCAGCGACAGGTCACTTGCCGGTTGCCGGAAACGGCAATCCGACCTGCGCAAGAAGACGAGGTACAAGAGTACCCGATGGCCAAGGCTGGGGCTAGCTGGAGCTAGCTAGTGCTATGTGCTCCGTGGTGCGCTCAGCCTTTGTTGGCCGGCTCTCACCAATTGGCCTACGGATAAAGCTCGGCACATTGCAGTTTTTTTTTTCTAGATTTATAAGGGAAAAATTCTGGGGCAAACGAAAGAACCAAACATTTAGGAGCTATTGTAGCATGAACAAACTCCAATAATCTCATGTCTCCAGTCCGTTTGAAACACATTGGTCTTTTTTTTTGTGGGGGGGGGGGGGCTGCTATTGTGTGGTACTCCCTACGTTTTAAATTATAAGATATTTTTTACTTTTAGAGACTACGTTGGACCGGTTGTCTTATTTAAAGAAATTATATAAATATAGAAACAAATAGGTTATATTTAAAATAATTTCAATAATAAAATAAATAATATTTGAAAATTTGAATAAAACAAGCGGTCAAACGTGATTTCTGAAAGTAAAAAATATCTTATAATTTAGAACAAGGGAGTAAGTATATATGCTTCCTCTAGTCATATGGTTCATGATTGCACATATATCCCGGTTTTTACCTTTCAATGCATTAACATGAGAACTGCGATCGATCTCAAGTTGCTCGGCGCAGGAACCTTCCGTGTATTGTACATAATTTTGGGTACATAATTTCTCCCTACGACGACTAATCTACGTGTTATAAAAAATAAATCTACGTGAGGATACTGTTGCTCAACTAAATCAGAGATATTATAAGACTACTGTTGCTCAATAAATCACTGCTCTTCGGGGCTGTTGATTTTCAGTCAGAACAATGACAGCCTTTCCTTGTAAGATGAATGGTCCGGATGGGAGCAAATGCGCAAAAGAGCTCCTCTCCATTGACAACGTTCCATTCAGGGGACCCCGATCCCTGGAACGCTCTGATAGAAGGAGCGAACTCCACCCTCTGTCCCCCCTCTCTCTCTTCTCGCCAATCAACCCCTGTCCCTCTCTCGTTCTGTTCTCGCCAATCCACACGCCGGAGGCGCCGCCGCGGAGGCGCTGCTGTTCGTTGCGCGACGGTGAGTAATAGCGCATCTTTAGCGGGGTGCCGGGGACGAATCCAATGTTAGCCTTTCGTTCTCGTTACGCGGGGAGGGGAATGGGCATCTCGGCAAGGAAGGCGACTCTGGCGAGCGCGCGCAGCATTGTGTTGGTGGTGCCTAGCTAGGGCCTGCAGGTCGGCGATGGCACCAACGGGAAGATCATAAAGGTCGGGCCGGTCGCCGGGTCTCCCCGCGCCACCGCGGTCTGCGTGCGCCCCCAAAGATAGCATCTTTTAGGCCGCCAAGCTGTGAGTTTTCAGGCCATCGGCGGCGCCGTAGCTACAAAAGAAGCTCCTTTCGGACTCGGTTGAGTAGGTCAGCGTCAGTTCCAGATAGTCTTGTTTTAGTGGCGTCGCCCGGGGCCAGGTGCTGCGTGTTCGGTTGACGCGCATAGCGTGAGCCGGCGGCGGCGGAGCGAGGCATCCTGTTCGGATGGCCGATGGAGGAGGGCCACGTGATAAGTGGGGGTCGAGACTTCGCGTTGCGCCGCCGGCAAGATCCAGCGGGGACAACGGGCAAGGCAGCCGAAGGTGGGACAGTGGGAATTGGGGTGGTCGCGTTCGCGTCCCCGTCGTCCTACCCTTGACATTGTCCTGCCTTCGGCGCCGCGAGAGGCGAGAGTGCGAGGAGGCTTAAGACTACGCCCATGTCGTCTTGGTTTTTAGGCAGCCAGTCCGCGCGTGCTCCAGCCGCCGCAGCCGAACCCAAGCGGGCGATCCGGCGGCGTGCCAGGTGCCGCGCGGGTTCCCGCGTCCTGGTGCGCCTTGAACGCGTGCTCGAGGCCTCCTTGTACGCTCGCCGCCGCCTTGCCACGGTGAAGTGGAACAGCAGCAACAAGTTTGGACTTTGGACCGGCGGGCCGACGTCAGGGCATTGCAGCGCAATGGGCACGACGCCTAGCTGCGTGAGACGAAGCTCGCGCTCGTTGAGAAAACCATTAGCTCTAGGCCGCCGCCGGTTTGGGAAGGGCAAAATCGTGCTACGGTGCCTCTCTTTACTCCTTAGACTGCGAGGCTGCGGCATCAAGGGGCAGATCCGCTTGGGCATGGCATTGAGCTACGCTGCCTTACCAATTCTGTCTCTCTATTTGATTTGGTGTGCTTTTCAACATCTCAGGGTTCATTTATGAAACACGGCCGCTCATGCCCAGGACATGGCTGCTCAACCCCAGAACGTGGCCGCACAGGAAGAAACGATTGTACGCTATATTTTTGGTCCAGAGCAACACAGACTTGATGAGGAGGTACGCTACCTATTTAACTGCATTGTACTTCTGTTGTTTATCTTGCTAGTTGCTTCAGCCGACCTTGTGCGATTCCTTGAACTGTAATGCATTCTGGTCATGTTTTAGGTATGTGAGCATAAAAAGTTTTTTTTTCGAACAATGAGCAGGAGCACTGCTCTCTGCTCTGCTTGAATCTGTAAGGACCAAGAACTCTGGTCACTTTAATTCTTAGTACTATATAAATGCCTGAATCAGCCTAATGGTCTTGGATAATGGATGCATGTGTCCTACCACAGAAACCATAATTGAAAGTAGAGACATTTTAAACCATCAAGGGTGATCATTACAATAAAATAGTTTAGTTGTCAGCCTGGGTGATACTAATAATTGACTTAATTTCTGTTACACAAACCAATGAGCTGCTGTAATGTCGTTGATAATTAAATTTCAAGAACCTAATTGTTTCACTGTTGATTTGCACTCTTCTTCAATGGTGCTGCGCTTCGACTGTTAATGTTACGTAGTAATTCCTTCACTGGTGGTTACAACTTTGTTCTAACTTTATCATTCTCTTTGAATATATGTATATTCGGTCCATGTTGCAGGGGGAACAACGAATACAAGCTTGTGTGTATGAAATCCAAGGCGACGAGGACAACAATATTTCAGAAGAGGAGAGCTACCGTAGGGCGATGCGCAAGCTCAAGTGGCGCGAAAAAAGGATAGCTCCGGTGCTGCTTGGTCCAAACGAGATACCGGTGACGCCATTGGCTAATCCCAATTCTGGGCCAAGCTTTCACACCATTCAGATCAGTAATAGTTGGGAACCTGACTATTTAGTGGATCTGATGGTTCGGGACACTAACAGATACATTGTGGGTTTCCGTCGTCAGAAGAGAGAGGAGGGGGTATGGCGCAAGGGGACCTGGTATCGGTACAAAAATGAAGCTCTACCCAGCTGCATCCACAACGATGCTGAAATTCTTAATTTTAAGTCATCACATGGCAGCTCGTGAGTACTCTGCTGCTTTTCATTTTCGCGTTATTTGCCTCTTTTAATTTGGTCTCATCGTCGGCCTAATAGACAGTACATTTTACTTGTTTTTATAGAAGTAGGACCAAACCCGGAGGCACATTAATCATCCACGAGATGTTCGAGGTACTTTCAAGATTCGAGGACTGCCCTCGAGATGGAAATGGCAAGCTCCTTAATGCAGATGATCAAGACAACTTAGAGGAAGCCCTCTTCATTGCAATCATCATGTTCTCCGAAGCAACAAGATTTCAGTCTATTCTTGAAGAAATTGCAGCAAGAATAAGGAATTGGGCAGGATCTAGTGAGTTGGACGCTGCCATGTGGCTCCTTATAAAAAGTTGGGACCGTATCTCTACAGAGGTATTGGAGTTGTGTCGACAGGGTCTTGCTATGGAGGATCCGGTCCCTGAGAACTTGAGAAGATACATGATCAGAGATCTTAACACTGGAGAGCTTAGGAACGTGAATACTGTTGGCGACGTCATTGGACCTCAAGGAGCATTCACCTTGCTGTTAAATGAGACAGAGGCTATAGCGTTAGTTGCGGAATTGGAGAAGTCAGAGAAAGAGATGACGGAGGCTACAGCTATGCCAATACCTGATCCGGGGTTTCCAGGTGACGAAGATGTATGAAGCCGATTGACTCAAGATACTGCAAGCTGTTAGCAGTGGAAGGGTGTTGTTACGTTGCTAGCAGGCAAAGGTGTCGTCAAATTTTAGTCTCATCCCTGTACGATGCAGCAGACTTTGGTGTTGTTTGAGGTTGTGGCAAGAGGTGACCTTTGAGAAGAAATGTAGTATGCGTTAATCAACAAATCATGGTCCATGACACATTTGTTTTACAGAAGGAATTGAATCGACGTGGAAGTCCTTTCCGAATCGTGCCCAGATGGTTTTCGTGGTCATTTTTCTGCACATTCTGCCAGTATGAACAGGAAGCCATGTTACTTTACTTTGCACATGAGAAGCTGCCGGTTGCTGATAATATAATTAGATCAAATTGTCACGGCGTGTTGTTTCTGTTGAATCCTATGGAGTTATCGTAGTTTCTGTCGAGGCTTCCCAAGGTGAATGGTCTGAAAAAAAGTGGTTTTCAGGCCCAGGGAGATGGGTACACTGTATACAATCTGAAATACTTGCTGTTGGTGACTGCGAAATGAAAGTAACTGTTGCATGGTCCCTTTTCGGGAACCATCCTAAAAGTGGTTTGTTGTAAGAACATTTTCAATCTGGGAACTATAGCATAAGTAGTAAATGTACAATATGATAATACTAGACCAACCAGGACATGTATTTGTTGCTTGTGTGTCTCATATATGTGTTGCTGTTCCTACTTATGTTGCACGTATCTTTTATGCGGTGGCTAGGAATATGTAGTGTCCGGTACCATTCGGCTTGCAGCACTTATCTCACATATACGCCGCAGCTACTGTTGTGATTTGACATGCAAAGTAACTGTAACAGCTGCCTTTTGACAAGAAATGCAGTGTGTGATTATCAACAAAAATCATGCTCGATGTGTTCCTTTACAAAGGAATTGAATTTCATCGGGGAGCTCCA
>JAUNZO010002340.1:0-21668 GCA_031894775.1 Chloris gayana
TGTTGTCGTAGAGATTTTGCTATTTTGACCACGTAACCGGTGGGCTTCGACAGAATGAACACGTAACTTTGGGCTTCGCCAGAATGACCACGAAACCGATGACATATGGTGTAAAATGACCATACCTGTTAGAATAGATGTTTTTTCATTTTCTCTAATGATTTGTACACTGGAAAGACAATTATATCCCTGGCCCTATGTAAAGGACTTCCAGGCTGCATTTAGAGGTGGCGCCAATTAAAAAAAAATGCATGGCCAGACATGGTTGCTCAGGCAACAATTGGAAAAAAAAAATGCATGGCCAGAAGGTGCCGCAAGGCATATTTCTTGCCCAAAAAAAGTCACATACTATTAACTCACATGACAAACATATTTCTTGGCCAAAAAAATTAGTACATTTTTTCGCGGTCGCTGGCTCTGAGCCGCGCGTGGGCCGGCGCGTCGCGCAGCGCATCGCCACAGGGAGGCCCCGGCACGGGCGGCGCGGCGGGAGGCGGAGGCCCGGCCAGAGGCGGCGCGTCGGAGGCCGCTGGCCCGAGCCGCGCGTGGGCCGGCGCGTCGCGCAGCGCATCGCCACAAGGAGGCCCCGGCACGAGCGGCGCGGCGGGAGGCGGAGGCCCGGCCGAGGGCGGCGCGTCGGGGGCCGCCGGCCCGAGCCGCGCGTGGGCCGGCGCGTCGCGCAGCGCATCGCCGCAGGGAGGCCCCGGCACGGGCGGCGCGGCGGGAGGCGGAGGCCCGGCCGGGGCGGCGCATCGGGAGGCGGAGCCTCCGGCAGCGGCGGCGCATCGGGAGGTGGAGGCGGAGGCCGGCCCGGCCGGGGCGGCGCATCGGGAGGTGGAGGCGCGTCAGGAGAGGGCCCGGACCGAGGAGCTCCGTCGCCGGCCGGTGGCATCGCCGCCGCGTTGGAGGCAAGTCGAGACTCGAGCAGGGGGCTTGGCTGGCTTCGTGTCGATTGGATCTGAAGATGAACCGAGGGCAATTTGGTCGGTGCATGTGCAAAAAAGGGGAAAAAACATTACGAAAATTGTGAAAATTACATATGGTCATTTTACAGCACATGCCATCGGTTTCGTGGTCATTCGGCGAAGCTCAAAGTTGCGTGGTCATTCCGTCGAAGCCCACCGGTTACGTGGTCAAAATAGTAAAAATCTCGTTGTCGTAAAGCTGGATGGACCCACCTGCCAGCGTATAGTGATCTCAGAGATAAAAACAAAGGTTTCTTTTAAAGTTTTATGTGCAAGTTAGTTTTCTGTTGTTGTCGCCACGTCGTGCTACCAACTACTCCCTCGGTCCAGAAATGTATAAGCATTTGTTGACTTTCGGATATCATGTTTGATCATTCGTCTTATTCAAAAAATTTATTAAAAATTTATTTATTTTGTTACAATATACTTTATTTCTAGTATGTTTTAAACACGTCTTCTTTAATTTTGTATTTACATAAATATTTTGAATAAGACAAATAATCAAATGAGAAATCGGAAAGTCAACAAATCCTTATATTTTTGGATGGAGGGAGTAGGTAGCGTACGGTTGTACAGAAGAATGCTTGTTTACTGATGCATGCGTGAAAACAGTTTGTATGTACATACATACTCTTTGCTTCGTGCTCGAGTTTATAAGACCTGCCAGACGGCCCGCTGCCGGGAAACAAGCAGAGTCCTAGCTTGTCTACAACAGAAGAAGAGGCGGACCCATCAAGAATAATTCAAGAGTCCTCTGCCTGTTTTCGCATGCGTGATTGAGCAGAGAGCGCGATGGCGGTGGGTGCGCGCGCGTCGCCGGTCTGCTCGGCAGGTTACGCCGTGCCGGTGGGCTATGACGCGCCGCTCCTCGGTTACCACGGCGATGACGAGGTCGCGTCACGATCACGACTGGACGTCAAGGCGGCGGCGCTGGAAGACGGGGTCGCGGCGTACGACGACGGCGGTGCCAGCTTCCTGCAGACCTGCCTCAACGGCCTCAACGCCTTGTCAGGTCAAGTAATTTCCTGCTCCCTCTTCAATACTGTTCCGTGATTCTAGAACCTGACTTTTGATGCCTCGATTCAGGGGTCGGGCTGCTGTCGGTTCCCTACGCGCTCGCGGAGGGCGGGTGGCTGAGCCTGGCGCTGCTGGCCGCCGTGGCCGCCGTCTGCTGGTACACGGGCCTGCTCCTCCAGCGCTGCATGTCCACGGACCCGTCCATCCGCACCTACCCGGACATCGGCGAGCGCGCCTTCGGCCGCGCCGGCCGCCTCCTCGTGTCCACCTTCATGTACGCGGAGCTCTACCTGGTGGCCATCGGCTTCCTCATCCTCGACGGCGACAACCTCGCCAAGCTCTTCCCGGGCGCCCGCGTGGCCCTGGTGGGGCCCGTGGCGCTCGAGGGGAAGCGGCTGTTCGTGGTGCTGGTGGCGCTCGTGGTGGCGCCCACCACGTGGGTGCGCGGCCTCGGCGCGCTCGCGTACGTGTCGGCGACCGGCGTGTTCGCGTCCGTGGTGATCGTGCTCGCCGTGCTCTGGGCCGGGGCCGTCGACGGCGTGGGCTTCGACGGGCCCGGGACGGAGATGCTGCGGCCCGCGGGGGTACCCACGGCCCTCGGGCTCTACACCTTCTGCTACTGCGGCCACGCCGTGTTCCCCACGCTCTACACCTCCATGAAGGAAAAGTCCCGGTTCCCAAAGGTATGTATGGTAGCTTCTGAATTTCCAGACGTGTCTTCCATGACAGATTCCTCGTCACTTGGCGGTCAACACTGATCGGTTTCAAATGTATTTCAACCATGCATGACACGAATAATGAAGATGCTGGCGATGTGCTTCGTGCTGTGCACGCTCAACTACGGGTCGATGGCGGTGGTGGGCTACCTGATGTACGGCGCCGGCGTGGAGTCGCAGGTGACGCTGAACCTGCCGGCGGCGAGGCTGAGCTCCAAGCTGGCCATCTTCACCACGCTGGTGAACCCGCTGTCCAAGTACGCGCTGGTGGTCACGCCCATCGCCGCGGCCGTCGAGGGCAGCCTCGGCGTCCGCGGGGGCAGCCTCTCGTCGGCGGCGGTGCGCACGCTGCTGGTGCTGAGCACGGTCGCCGTGGCGCTGGCGCTGCCCTTCTTCGGCTACCTCATGGCGCTGGTCGGGTCGCTGCTCAGCGTCGGCGCCTGCATGCTGCTGCCGTGCGCGTGCTACGTCCGGGTGTGCGGCCCGCCGCGCCGCGCGGCGGAGGCCGCGGCGGTCGCGGCGATCATGGCGATGGGGTCGCTCGTGGTGGTCACCGGGACGTACGACTCGCTCGCGCAGATCGTCCGCGAGCTCATGTCATGATCTAAGATCTTTCTCTTTTTTTCTTTTCTGGTCGCGCTTTCCGCGCGACTGATTGATTGCACGGGGAGTTTTGTTACCTGGGCAAACAAATCACATGCACAATGAAATTAATGCTCGCATGTTCTGTGTATGTGTGCAAACCAGAACCGCCACGAGGCCACACGATGGAGCCGGGACATGCACGAATGAGCTATGTACTGTGCAACACGGCAACCTTCTACGCGTACCTGCAGCTGAAACCAGGCTCTCAAAGCTCGGAGCATATTCGAACAAATAGAGAAAATGATTCGCTTCGAAGTGATGCGCACGGGAGCATGTACTGTGAAATTGTCCGTATCAAGTTATTGTTAATTATCTACAAGTGTACTATTGTCCATATAAAACTACTCATCAGATGTGTAGCTGAAGGAAAGCGCGCTGCTCATGATGCATTGTCCTTTTCATGTACTACTTCCTTACTAAATTGTTGTCGCTAGTTGACTTTTTTTTGTTAAATTTGACCATTTATCTTATTCAAATAAAGTTTATCAAATGTCATATATTTTGTTGGAATATGTTTTATTACTAAAGAAACTTGAAATGTAGCATATTACTTTTTGTATTTGAAGAAATTTTTTGAATAAGACAGAATGGTCAAACGTCACTAAAAAAGTCAATGGCGACAACAATTTAGTAAAGGAGGAGTAGTCACCAACAACTAGAAACGGAATGCCACCATTCATAACAGCATACTGATACTACACACTAACACAATTATTTATTTTGCAAACCTAGTAATTTGTGTACTATCGACTCTCATATATATATACACAAATATAAATCCAAATCAATGAGGGCTATAGCTTGATCTTGAGGTGTGAACAAAATCATAGACTTGTCTTGCTCTCCGTTGTTCTCTATTTACACACAGAGGTGTGACTGAGTTGTACTACTAGTTTTGTTGAAATCATATTTTACACGTGCCTATAGGGGTTAGTGTGTTTGTGTGTGCATGTCTATAAATATCCACGTCAGTACTGTTTTCTTCTCCCTCTCCTACTGTTGTTTCTTCCAGCTAGGACTGCAGACTGTGCGTGACTGAGGGAGAGGTGACAGCGCTTCGTGGTCGAATGGAACGCAGCTTTTTTCTTCCTCCTCACATCACGGCGCGCACACCTCCGCCTCCAAGTCTCCATCGAGCACCGTGCGCGGCGAGTAAACAACTTGTGGATGAGATGGCACAGGACACACGACATGATGCGGCGGACAAAGGCATCAGTGCTCTGTGGGGCGATGCCGACGAAATACGATGATTCGCGCAACAGCCAACCCGATACACGGATCTGCACTGACGTACCCATGGCTGGCACATGGACGCAACCGATCGGCGAGGACGAATTCCCGTCGACGACACGTCCGCTACCTCGCCGACGTGCGTGCGCTCGCCGTTCCGGCCGGTTCCCTCGGAGCCGTTCACTCGCGCCGTGGCTTTCCGGCGACGAGGCGACACCGTCGGGGTCAGTACGCGGTCGACGCCGCAGCCTGCAACGGTGGTCCCAGGGCCAGGCACATTGGCTTCGGGCGAATATCCATCCATGGCAGGAGAAACTCTTATCAAGGTTTTAAGGAGAAATCATGTGGAGGCGCCCGTCTCACGTGGCAGATAAGCGCCGCGGTCGCTGTCTCGCACTTCAATTTCGGTGCCGCACGAAGAAGAAGAAAAAAAATCCGCGTTCGATTATTATACTATACGACTTTGCAGATTAGCCTGTCCTCGCGGCGGCTCGTGCATCTCCACCTCTGTTTTTTGCGGTTCCGTTGCATCGCGCACCGGGCCAGCTGCGACACGAGATCAACCGACCGAGGACTAGGATTGTGACGAGGAGGATGAGATGGCCATTCTTGGCGGAGCATCGTCTGTCGACGGCGTTACCAGAAGTTTCGCCGCCGGCTGCGCTGCCGGGCCTGGAGCAAACATGTCGTCCATGACGCTTGAACCGCAGAGGAAGACTATTTCGCGGTCAATTGCTACTACTAATTGTGGTGGTTGATAGTTAAATTCTGAAATCTTTCCAATTTTGGAATTGCCACTTTTGGGCTGTCGGAAGCAATGGTTTTCGGACAAGAAGGTTGGGACTACGCCTACCGTGTCACGCGTGGGGCGGCTGTCACTGTGAGTGGTGGAGCGGTGAAGGCGCCACCACGTCAGCTCGAGGTTAGAGCAACTCCAGCAAGCGACCCGAAATCAGATCCCAGTACTTCGATTTCGAGGCTGCCTTCAAAATTTTGGAGCTGCATCCAGTAGTTGCACTCCAGCGGAACTCTCAAACACGGCCCGCAAAATCATCCCGACAGGTGAGACCCACGCCCCCGCCATCCAAGTTTGTGAGTTCGATGCCTAGCGGCCACGGTGCAGCTCTTAGCCGCCGGCGAGCTCTTGTCTCAGCTTGAAGATGAGATGGCCCTCTACCACAATGGATGGGTCCCGAGCATCTTCACGACAGCACCGTGAGGAGGCCGAACAACGACGGGTGCCCTTCCCGGGCACCGGGGAGGCCGAGCACAACGGAAGCTGGAAAGATGTTGCGGTGGCGCACATGACTCGGAGAGGGAGGCTGAGAGGCCGGAACTAGGACGCGCCCTTCCTCACCGGCTAAGGGAGGCCGCCTACATGCCTCTTTGCTGCTCATCCGTCGAGGTGGCCTCCTCCCCACGGCTACCCTGTCGAGCATCGCAGCCAGCTGACCTTGCCGAACATCGCACCGCGCCACGATGGATGACAATGGTAATGTGGCGTGGCACCAGCACCAACATAGATCTCGGCTCGACGGAGCGGTTGCGCGTGGCGAGCTCGCTGGAGTGGCTGCTGGCCTTGGGTGGCTGTCTATCGGCATAGGTGGAGGCCCGGAGGCGACGGAGCGGATGTGGTCGGGTAGGCAGTTGCGCTCTGCGTGGGAGAGAAGAGAAGAGAGAGAAGAAAAGAAAAGAAAAATGAAACAAAAAAATATAAATTACGTGGCCCCTACTGCGAGCTGCAGTTTAGGAGGAGGAAATGAGCCCTCCCATTTCCAAAGGTTGGGGGGAGATTTGTGAGTCCTAATTTAGGAGTGTTGCTGAAGTTGGTTTTTTTTATCAAAACTCCTAAATTTTAGGATTGTGAGCTGTTTATGGGATTGCTGAAGTTGCTCTTAGGGGTGGCTGGGTTCTCGTGACTTAGGGTTTCGGCAAGATTTGCCTTTGTTAGGATTCCGACGAGCATCAACATCCTTTGACCATAGAGGGAAGGTCTAGTGGCAGCAACAACAACCGGACCGTGTGGCAAGGCGACGAAAATGCCGGCGAAGCCATAGGTGGTCGAGAGGGTAGTGGGTGGGGCTGGTGGCAGGGACGTCGTCCCACGACGAGTTAGTGACGGGCGGAGCGTGGCCGTTGCGAGCGGCGCGGCGAGGCGGCATGGCGCTACCGGACGCCGGTGGTGGTGGTCACGGGTGGTGTGGCGAACGTTAACATTGCCAATGACGGCGACGAGGGCACATGACAACGGGGTTGGGACATGGGAGAGGAAGAAGGGATGAGACTGCCCGGTGTGGTGGCGAAACAACGCACTATAAAAGAAAAAATAGTGGGGAGCAACACTAGCAGAGCTTCCCCTACAACAGGGTGGGGCAGCTGCCCCAGCTTACCAACATGAAATCTTGTTACACTCCCTAATTCTCTAGGCTAGTGGCTATTTGTTTTTTGTGCTACCTGTTGCGTCCTGGGCGAACACCAAAGTGATTTAAGGCCAAAATCATATGCCAAAATGCTAGCAACATTCGTGTAAAACAGAAACATTTGTCCTTTGTCGCTTAAGGAAAACTCTAGACATAGAAGTATACATCGACTCAAGAATGCAATGAGCGAGTGTGACATGGGCCTGGACGCCTAATTTGATCTAAGTGATATTTGCATCAATATCTTGTTTTTTCTATGAAAACACACACACACACACACACACACACACAGAGAGAGAGAGAGAGAGAGAGAGAGAGAGAGAGAGAGAGAGAGAGAGAGAGCATGCATCATGTGTTGAATTGGATTAGGGTGCCATCAAGCCATGTAAATGAGTTTCGTCACTTTCATATAGCCTTCTTACATGTAGCAGAGTCCTCATGTTAATTAGGACGTTGATATTGAAACTTGAAAGTGCTACAAATATTCCATCCGTTCCTCTTTTGTTGTAATTAGGATAAGAAAATCAATTGGACTAAAAAGTTTATCTTATGACAACCAAAAAAGAACATAATGACAACCAAAAAAGAACATATGAGTAAATTACATTTCAGCTAGTGTCAAGGAAGCATCTAAATATTTTTCAGGCTATGCCATTGTTGATAAATGTGAATACACGACTTATTAATAATTTTGGAAGCACGTTAGGAAAATTGTTGAAACGGAGAAAGATAATGCCTTTCTTTTCTTTTGAGATGGAGATAATACGTTTTCTTTTGGTCTGTTGCCTCACTGAATTTGCATTGGTTCTAACGGTGGCAACAACATCATTTGAAAGAGCCTTTTCGGCTATGGGTATTAGTAAAAAACATGTGTCCAATAGGAAGTTCGATGAGTGGCTTAGTGAATTCATGATATGCTACATTGAGAGAAAGAGCTTTTTTGGAGGGTTTGATCCAAATAAATACAGGAACAGGGTTCGAGTCATGTAACGTCATAAATTGTGTATTTTTTTATTTTCAATATATGTTTGATTACATTTGTTGGCCGTGCTTGCCCCACCTAGATTTTTGTCTGTGCTCCACCACTGGCGGAGCACGCAGGTAGGAGATGTTGGGGGATTTAGAAGGAAGAGGAAGACCGCTTGGTCGACCGCTTGCAGAAAGCCTCGAACCGTCTCCATGGTGACGGTGCGAAAACACTGTCGCGATGCACATGGAGCTTTGTTAATGTTACCTAGGCAAACAAATTGCTTGCACAGAATAGAAGAATGGCCACAACATGGAGTCGAGCAGCAAGGTTCACAAAACCACACCGACCGGAAACTGATTTACTACAATAATACCTAAGTCTAAGTTCATTTTTCATATTGAAAACGGGTTGTTCGCTGCAGCCGGACCAGACCGGTTCTCTGGTTTTCGTGAAAACCATGCATGGTGTGAGACATGCACGCATGAGCAACTTACGGTGCTGCAACACACTCAACGTCTCAACGCACCTACGGTGCAACAAGCATAACTAAACTCGTTTTGCTTTCCATTGATCTCTATCTACACAGTCACAGATGCACGAGTAAACTGAAGTTTCATTGAAACCATATTTTACATGTGATCGTAGGATCGTGCACCTATTGCTAGCTAGGGTCGCAGACTGTGAGAGGTGGCACAGCTAAGAGCATCTCATGCAATCACCCTAAACTGTACTCCAATCCTAAATTTTAGGAGCTTGGCTAAAAAACCAACTCCAGCAGACCTCCTATATGAGCTCCTAAACTAGCTACCCTCCTAAATCCTCCCTCCAACCTCCTGGAAATAGGATCCTCCCATCCTCCCAAAACACCAGCTGTCACTGGGTTCCACGTTTTTTTATTATTTTTCTTTTCCTTTTCTATTTCCTCTCTTTCTCTCTCTTCTCTCTTTCTTCTTTCCTCTTTCTTCTTTCTTCTCCTACGACCGAATGCTGCTCTGCGCCGCCGCCGCAGGCTCTCCCCGCCGCCCACGGCCACGCCTGCCTCGGGATCCGGCGGCGCAAGGCCCAGCCGCCGCCGCCGCTCACCGACGCTGTCCCCGTAGACGTCGTCGTCGTCGGAGGGCAAGCACCGTGGAGGAGTACGAGGAGGCCCGCCGGCCATGCTCGTCGCTAGGCCCGACCCAGCTCGTCGGTAGGGGCTCGACGCACGCCGCCGACCGCCGCCGCCACCCGTCGCCGCCCTTCGCAGCTCAACGCACGCCCGCAGCTCGTCGCCCGGCCACCGTCGACCAGCCGCCACCCGACGCCCGGTGTTGTGCACTTCGGTTGTTGGCGAGCTCACCGGCCTAGCACGTAGACCAAGCGCCGCTTTCCCCTTCCGTGAAGATATGCGCCTCCCAGCTCCGGCAACATCTTTGTCGCGCGCGCCACCTGCAGCCGCCTGCCGTCTCCAACCGCGTGCGCCGTCGCCGCCGTGGGCCACCTCGCCCTCGCGCCCATCGCACCTCACCCCCCGGCCACGGGCCACCTCGCCACAGTGCCCATCGGCCATCCCCCGGCCGTTGCACCAGCACATCCAGGAGCAATGGAGAAGGTCGCGCTTCCGGCGAGGAGCAAGAAAGAAGACTGTATGTGCGCTCAGTCAATGACATAGATGGCCCACGTATCCGGACGAAAAATAGGGCCGATTTAGGAGGGTCTGCTGGAGGGGAGACTTGGTTTAGGCCGCCGAAAAATTGTTGGAGGGCCCGAAATTTTGATTTCGGGGCTTAATTTCGGGTCTAATGCTGGAGATGCTCTAACAACAGCTTGGTGGTCAAATGGAACGGCAGTTTTTTTTTTTCTTTCTTTCCACCTCACGGGTACGTACACCTCCGCCTCAAGTCTCCATCGAGCGCCGTGCGCGGCGAGAAAACAAACTTGGTGGATGGGACGATGGCAGGACACCCACGACGCGCCCGACAAAAGTCTCGGTGCTGTGTGGGGCGATGCCGACGAAATACTACGCTGGTCCGCGAAGCAGCCAGCCCGGCGACACGGATCTGCACTGACGTAGCCATGGCTGGCCCCGGCCGGCCGTCGCGCACATGGCCGCAACCGGATGATCCCTATCGCCCTATCCCGTGCTGTTGCAACGGCGCGCGGAAGTGGAAGCGCACGTGAAAGGGGAGCGGTGGCGAAAGCTGTTGTTTGCACTGGCGCGCGCGCGCGCGGCTGTTTGTCGTGCCCCTTCCCGTCTTCGGCGGCTCGGCGCCGTTCACTCGCTCGTCGATCGGGGCGTGCCTTTCTCCGGCGAGGCGACGTTGAGCCGTCAGGGATGGTGGTCGAATGTGTCGTCGTTCCCAGCATATTTGGCGTACGTCCTTCGGAACATCCATGGGACGAGAAAACTCGAATCACGAGGCGGCGGCCATCTCGCGTGGCAGATGAACGCCGTGCGTGGGTTTCGAGCGCAGCCGATGCCGCGTTGTTGCTCGTGTCGCTGTTTCGTTTCGCTCTCTCCGATTTTGGCGTGCACACGCGGCGAGCTCCTCGTGGTGGGGCCTTC
Source organism: Chloris gayana (assembly GCA_031894775.1). Taxonomy (NCBI): domain Eukaryota; kingdom Viridiplantae; phylum Streptophyta; class Magnoliopsida; order Poales; family Poaceae; genus Chloris; species Chloris gayana. The sequence goes on from JAUNZO010002340.1 coordinate 10,509, forward strand.
TCACCGCGCGGCCACGGGGAAACGAACAAACGTAGGGCTCGGTTATATACGGCGTGCGGGGCTAGCTGCTCGCGGCGGCGGCGCGCACACCGGCTCGTGCATCACCGCCTCTCTGTTCTTTTTTTGTAACGACCTTCTGTCGTGTCTCCCACGCGCGGCACTGGGATTGCGAAGAGGCGGATAAGATGGCCATTCTTGCCGGCGGTGCAGCGTCGCCCGACTACGCTCACAACGCCGCGCTGCCGGGCCTGGAGCAGCCCCTCCTCCACGCCGCCCCGCCGCCGCGCAGTAAGGATCCCGACCGCGACCACGAGGCGCAGCGCTCGCCGGAGGCCGACGGCGCGACGTTCGTGCGGACCTGCTTCAACGGCCTCAACGGGCTGTCCGGTGAGTGAACCCAAGCCATCTCTGTTCCAATCTACTACGTAGTATCTTCATCCGTTCGTAGAACAGAACTTGAACCCGTTCTTGGCCTGACCAGGTGTGGGGCTGCTGTCCATCCCCTACGCGCTCTCCGAGGGCGGGTGGCTAAGCCTCGCGCTGCTCCTCCTCATCGCCGCCGTGTGCTGCTACACGGGCCTGCTCCTGCAACGGTGCATGTCCGCGTCCCCCGCGGTGCGCACCTACCCGGACATCGGCGCGCTGGCCTTCGGCCGCGGGGGCCGCCTCGCCGCGTCGGCGTTCCTCTACGCGGAGCTCTACCTGGTGGCCATCGGCTTCCTCATCCTCGAGGGGGACAACCTGGACAAGCTGTTCCCTGGCACCAGCCTCCGCCTCCTCGGTGGCCGCGTCGTCGTCGCCGGGAAGCCGCTCTTCGTGGTGCTCGTCGCGCTCGTCGTGCTGCCCACCACGTGGCTCCGCAGCCTCGCCGTGCTCGCCTACGTGTCGGCCAGCGGCGTGGTCGCGTCGGTCGTCGTCGTGCTCTGCGTGCTCTGGGTCGCCCTCGTCGACGGCGTCGGGTTCCACGGGAAGGGCAGGATCGTCAATGTCGCCGGCCTGCCCACCGCGCTCGGGCTCTACACCTTCTGCTACTGCGGCCACGCCATCTTCCCGACGCTCTGCGACTCCATGAAGGAGAAGAAGAAGTTTTCCAGGGTGAGTGCTGAACACGTACTTCAAGCCACACAACAAAAAACAGCATACTGTTTCTGCATTTTTTGGTGTCGAAAACGATTGCTTCATACGTTTCTTTCATTCGAGAGAATTCATCTTCAGTATACAGTAGTAGGTTCCTTCCAGAAAAAACAGCATTTTGTAAGATGAACAGTCCTGCACGTGGCAGCCACATCCAGTACCTCGAAACTAGATAATGCCACTTCTTCTTTTGTTCTGTAGACAGAACAAAACAAAAAAGGCATCCACCTGTAGGGGAAGCCCGCGCCCGCTCTCGGGGCGGCGACGGGCGGAACCCTAGTCCTCCACCCCGCCGCCGGGTCCCCTCCCGCCACCACCTCCCCTGCCTGCCGCCGCCCGAGCAGCCTGCGCGCCACGGCTGCGCAGCCGCGAGGAAGGCGACGGCGGGACCTCTTGCTCCACCGCTGCCTCCCCCTCCCCACCTCTGCCCTCCCCACCCCCACCCCCAAACGGCGACGATGAGCTCCGCCGGGCTGGATCCGGGGCCTGGGTGCCCGGATCCGGGGATGCCACGCCCGGATCTACACGCTGCCGGCGGCGACGCGCTTGGGCTAGCGGCGGCGCTGGTGTGGCAAAGACGACGTGCTCGGCGGCAACCCGGGATTGCAGCAGTGCCTTGGAGAACGGCGCCCAGGCTTGCACGGCGCCGGTTGGCGGTGGCAAGGCTAGCGGCAATGCCGACCGCTGACGGCCGCACCACGGAGTTCGGGCCAGATCCGACGGCGGCGTGCCACGACTAGTGGCGGCGCCCGGCTACGGACACGGCACCGGCCGGTGGCGCTGGAGGCAACGCAAGGTGACGCAGCGCTTGTACACCGGAGGAGCGAGGGGGTGCCCGTTCGCTGTTGTGGCGCGACGCAGATGCCGGCGCGCAGGGCGACGCGACAGCCGGCGCCGGCGCAGATGTGGCGGTGGCGTCGGCTTCATTGACGAGCTGGTCACTTGGCTCTTTACCCTCCTCTAGCAGCGCAGGCGAGCGACGAAGGAGTAGGACGGCTGCAGCCCCACTGTCGCTACGGCTGTGCGCCGCGGGGCGGCACACGCGGCGATAGGGTGTGGCGCGGTTTCGATGCCGGGAAAGGTCGCGCGAGCTGGCCGGACATGTTTGGGAGTTGGTGGACCGCCGGCGCGCGTTGCTGTGCCGCGACGGCGGTGTGTTTCGAAGTTCGGGGTCGGTCGCTGGGACGGTAGCGCGCACGTTGTGTGTCGCAGCCACCATTGAGGGGTGGTTGGCGCGGTGTGAGGATGACCGATGTGAAGCCTCGGGACGGGGGTCGATGCTAACTCGGAGATGGCGATGCTGAACCGGGAGAAATCCTGGATGGTGCCAACCATGCCGGCAATGGATGTGTCTTAGCGACTCCTTTGTTGAAGACGTTGTCGAGGTTCTAACCATCTCTCGAGTCTTCATGGGCGAAAGCCCGGATCCGGCTTGCCGGGTTAGGTGGCGGTGGCGTCTAAGCGTCATTACCTTCTTGAAGGCGCCATTCTGCAGCAACTCCTTTTCCCAGGGGTCCACATCGTGTCGGGTTGTGTGTGTGTTCGTGTGTGGTTGTGGTGTGTGCTTGTATTTGTGCGGCCGTACGGGTTCTTATCCCGTTTCTTCTTAATATAATTAAGTCGCAGCTTCTCCTGCGTTTTCGAGAAAAAAAACAAAACAAAAGCTTCGTCTATTTTCTGTGTTCAACTGGCACGGAAGTGGCCAAAATCGCTTGACAGTGACCGAGCAACCTCCTACTCCGCCCCTAACTGAATTTAGCATCGCCTGCTTTTCTTTTTTTGCGTAGGTGCTGGGCATCTGCTTCGCGGCATGCACTCTGAACTACGGGTCCATGGCGATCCTCGGCTACCTCATGTACGGCGACGACGTCCAGTCCCAGGTGACGCTGAACCTGCCGGAGGGGACGATCAGCTCGAAGCTCGCGATCTACACGACCCTGATCAACCCGTTCTCCAAGTACGCGCTGATGGTGTCGCCGCTGGCCATGGCCGTCGAGGAGAGGCTCGGCAACGACAAGAGGTCCGTCAACGTCCTGGTCAGGACGCTCCTCGTGGCCAGCACGGTGGTCGTCGAGCTCGCCGTCCCCTTCTTCGGCCACCTCATGGCGCTCGTCGGCTCGCTCCTCAGCGTCATGGCCTCCATGCTGCTCCCCTGCATCTTCTACCTCAAGATCTTCGGCGCGGCGCGATGCGGCAGGGCGGAGGTCGCGCTCATCGCCGCGATCGTCGTGCTTGGTTCCCTGGTTGCCGCGACGGGGACCTACTCTTCTCTGAAGAGGATTGTTCACGAGTTCTGAATGTGAGTGGAAAAATACCTAGTTCGTCAGAACTGGTACGGTTTTGTAGGCCAACGTGGCACCACCGGATTAACCTGGATCAATTCTAGGGTGCTGTAGAACGAGAACTGGTCCTTATGCGGTATGTTACAGTTTCATCTGAGCCATGGATGCCGCTCGATCTTGGGCCATGCTATTGCTATGTACCTTTGTAGTAAGAAATACATGTGGTCATTTTCCACTACGCGAGGGCACTCCAGCCGATTCGGCTGAAAGAAGTGAATAAATGGAGGAGTTTCATTGAAGCTGCGTCAACTATGTGATGTTACTGCTTTCAGTGGTCTTGGGCAAGGCCTACATTCAGAGTTCTGACGGTACTGCTGTTTCTCAATAAATTTATTGTGAATTTTGCCTTAGTTCAACAGAAGAAATCAGGATATACAATCACAGATGGATTAGAGCACATCGACGCGTCAGTAGGAAAGAAAATAGGGGCAATGTGATAAGCTAAGGAAGAAGCCATGTGCTCTATAATTCTGTTCTGTTGTTCATCATTCAGAGGAAAAGTAAGTACATGGTAAAAGATACAAGAACTTCGACTGATTCGGAACTTCCATCCGCAACATGGCTGAACAAACTATTGAAATGATTATTGCGAGGAAAGAGCTAGTAATCCCCTTTTCTGAAAATCCACACATCGGTAGCTACAGAAACTGGTGAAGCAAGTAGAAGCACAGACAGTGGAAAAGGAGGAAATAAGTAGAAGGGTGATGCCTCGCGGAAACGCATCAGACTTCAGAGAGAGATGAAGCCTTCCTTGACGAGGAGCCCGAAGATGATGACGCAGAACCCGGCGCCGATGCACTGCGTGCTGGTCAACACCGTCTGCTGGTACGCCAGCAGCGTCACGGCGGCGCCCACGCAGCCGATCAGGAACCCGCTCAGGTTCCGGTCCATGCCGCCGCCGCTCCTTGCCTCCTCGATCGCTTCCTGCTGCTGCTCTTCGTCTTCTTCCTCGCTCGGATGCTGTTGCGTGTATGCCAGAAAATTTTCGGACAGGGGATGGGAGATGGGGAAGGGGAATTAAAGCCGCCAAGTCAACGGCTTTGGTTGGTGTTGATGACTGATGAGGGGGCAAGAAGTCAGCTTATGGATGGCTTGGAAGGGCAGGGCCAGCCACCGCTTTCAGGCTTGGGAAGCGTCGATTCGTAATGTCAGTTTGTCAACACCCTCGTGTGATCATTGAGCAGAATTGTGTTCGTACCTGCTCTTGGGACCGATGGATGGTCAAATTGGACTACTCTTGTGAAGGTACAAACCTGCTAGGCAATCTGTATTCATAATCATCCTGGGAATAGTTTTTTTAGAAAGGGAGTGGACTTCGGCGTTGAGATTAACAATTCTGTTCTTTGTCATCTCTGAAGATAGAAGAATAGAGCATAAATCACTTCAAAACGAAAAGCTTAAATGGAACTTTAGGCTTTCTGCACAGGATAGACTTGGGTTGGGAGAAATTTTAGGCTCCATTGTGTCACTGTTGCACATAATAAATTTTCAGTGAGATAAAAAAATTAAGCTCAATCAAAAGCTTATACAAGGTGAAATAGAAAAAAGGAGACTTTTATATGTGCTTTGATACAAAAAGGAGGTACTATGAATCAAATATAAAAGTCTTTTTTTATTTCACCTCGTATAAGCCTTTGATTGAGCTCAATTTTTGTGAAGGTTCTATATGATAGTGTTGTTATAATATTATTGTTCCCCATTTTGATGGTTTTCGTAGCATAATCGACTAATAACATTGTGTCAGGAAAACTTATCCAGTCACTACCTGGGTTGAAATTTGGATGCTGCCGAGTTTCTTGGCCCAGCCCATAGGCCTTTAGTACTTTCCAGTCCATGTGGAAATGCATTCCAAATTGCCAGTGGAGTGGAGATCGGATCGGATGGCAAATTTCCAGCTAAAGAGCACTTTTAATTACTGTTATAATAGTGGCATTCTAAGCTGTAAAATTAATGAAAAAAGGACGAGATTAAAAATTGCACGGTGATTTGTGAACACAGCCTAGACAAACAAACAGCCCATATGCCTGATGGAAAAAATGCATGGTAAAGAAAGCTGATGCCTAGGCTCTGTCCTGTGTAATCTTGAACCGCAACAGCAACGGTTATTTTTTTTTAAAAAAAGAAGGAAGTTCTGTTTCAATAAACAGTGATGTGATTTCATATCCTTATTTAAGTATGTATCATTCAACTATTCCATTACAAAGTCTTCAGTAATAACCAAATAAAAGACCTAGCGATTTTTTTTCCTTCAAAGAACACTAGTACACTACCACAGTACCAACATTAGAAATGAACTAGGACCCGACATCATATATAAGGACCCGTTTGGTTCTCGTGACTAAAACCCGGAGTGACTAAATTTAGTCACTTTGCTGTCTAAAGATCCAAACGTACTGACTAAATTCGGACTAAAATCTATTAGCCCGGCTAGACGCCTTCGTGGAGCTAAAACCGACTAACGAGTAAACTTTTCCCCTTCTGCCCCTGTGTCCTTCGCGAAGCATCCTTCTCCCGTGCCTTCCAGGCCGCTGCGCCGCCGAGTCATCTGCGCCACCAGCCCGTCGTCCGTGAGCCGCCAGCCCGCCGAGCGTCGACGGTCCCCGCCGCCGAGCCGCCGAGCGCCGCGCGCCCCGCCGCGAGCCGCCGAGGCTGCCGTCGTCCCGGCGCAGTCCGCCGGGCTGCCGAGCTGCCCTCGACGGTCCCCACCGCAGGCCGCCAGCCCGCCGGGCGTCGCGCGCCCGCCGCAGAGCCGCCGAGCGCCGCGCGCCCGGCGCAGATCCGCCGAGCCGGCGAGGTGCCCTCGACGGTCCCCGCCGCCGAGCCGCCGAGCGTCGCGCGCCCCGCGCCCCGCCGCGAGCCGCCGAGCGCCGTGCGCCCGCCGAAGTCCGCCGGGCCACCGTCGTCCCGGGCGCAGTCCGCCGAGCCGCCGAGCTGCCCGCCCGGATCCGTGACCCGCCGCGTGCCCTCGCATTTGTTCCGTGAGCTGCCGCGCCCGTTGGGCCACGAGGCCGCCGAGGTGCCGGCCCGGATCCGTGACCCACCGCGCTCCCCGCCTCGCGCTCCTCTGCCGGCAGCCGGATCCCTCGCTCCTACAGTCACTTGGACTTCACGACTCCGGCCGTCGTCCTCCACTTCACCTAGTCTAATGGATTCGCAAGGCGACGCGTTCCATGACTTTTTTCTCAGGGCACTTCTTCCTCTCCGGTTCCCTGCTTCCATCATGGCGGTGACGAGTCAGGCGTCGGTGGCTATTCACAGCCCCTTGGTATCCAACATCTGCAATGGAACACCTTGATCTGAACTCCCAAGGTGATACCTATCCACATCTTAACTCGTACTCCCGATTACTGCAATCGGAAGGAGGTGCACTTCCTGCTACGGCTGCCGGTGGTGGTGGCAGCGGTAGAGCTGTCCGTGCAGCGTTTCAGCCTCCTCGGCGCAGTGCCGGAGCTGCCACACCCGGCTCCGGTGGACGGCAGCCTACCCGCTGAGGATTTCGTCGCACTAGGTCGGTAAAAATTGCAGCGGCTTCGAACACTGTGCATGCTGTTGCTCCCTTCTCCCCGCAGCTGAGCGCGGGTGCCGTTGGTCGTGGAAGCATCATGCCTGTCCAGGGTCGTGCATCCTCATCTCCGGTGAACATGTCGTTGCCGACAGAGGACTACGGCGACCAAAATAATGTGTTGGATGATGACACTCAACCGGTACGATCATACTCATGTTTCTCTTCATAACATATCTGTGAAATAGTATACATTCAGATTGCTCATGCTATACTGTTATTCATATAATCATGTTTGGTAATATGTGTTCCGTTGACATTATTTAGGGAATTGGTCAGATTGTAGTCACTGACATTCATAAGTAGTATTATTTATTTGCCACTACAATTACAGAGAGGACCTCTCATGAACCAACAGTATGTTGTTTACTTAGGAGCCGTAAATATGGATTTATTAAGAACTTCATGCTTTTTATTAAATGAGAAGAAGGATAACAACATCTGCTTCCCTCACTGTCATCTATTTTTTGTTACTAGACCAAGTATGATAAAGCTAATTGGAATGAAGAAAACACACACATATTCCGTGACCTTGCATTGGAGCAAATAAGAGCAGGGAATTGCCCTAATGGGCAGATGAAAAATATTGCTTACAAGGTCATAGCACAAAAATATTTTGAACGGACTAACATGTGGCACGAACCAAAGCAATTCAAGAATAGATTCTCCCAATGCAAGACCATGTACCAATGGCTGAAATGGGCCAATGGAGAAACAGGACTCGGACGGTCCGAAAATGGAGCTATCATAGCGGATGACGAATGGTGGGAAAAACACACAAAGGTACTGTTACATATTAGTTCGTTCATATGGTTTGGATACATTTATTTCTCCGGTTGTGATTAATATGTTATTACATTACAATATTTCAGAAAAAATATTCGGAATGCAAGAAGTTTAGAAGGTTCATGCCTACTTACCTGGACCAACTAGCTGAGATGTTCCATAGCACAACAGTTGATGGAAGGACTTCTTATATTCCTGGGGATACAACTTGCGGCGATGATGAGGAGGATGATCACGACGACGATGACGACTACACACACAAGAGCCCCTCTAGTAGCAGCAGTAGGAAGAGGAAGAGTAGCACAACAGATATGGCCACAAGTCCACCCAAGAAGCATAAAAGTCCAATAGTCAAGTGCATGAAAGGATTAATAGACACCATACAAGCTGCAAACAACAAAGACGTTGATGTTGCAAAACAGATACAAGACCACATTACGAAGCGTAAGCTAGAAGCAAAAAAATTGGAGGAGCAGCAAGTGGAAGAGGAAATAGAGACATGTATGCAGCTGGTGAAAGAATGTGGAGCAACCGAAGAGACGAGAGGAGTTCTATGTTGCTACTATGTTGTTTGTAAAAAAATATCACCGCACTGTGTTTCTTAAGTTGACCACAAATGCTGGCAGGATGGCATGGTTGCAGAAATGCAGCAGGGACTGGAGTGCTGGAATCATTTAGATTAATTAGCTATGTTTTGTTGTGACCCCGCTTAATGTGCTACTGCTGCGAACCATATCAATTTGTGATGTGAACCCTATAAGTTTACTAGCTGTGTGTAATGTAATGTGACCCAATTATTATGCTGTGCTTATTGTGATGTGAACAGTCTCGCATGCTGTGTTGATTGTGATGGCAGCCGGTGCAACATGTGATGTTGTGAACTATATCATTATTTGTTGTTTTGTTTCGGATTGACTTACATGATTGTGAGCTGATGTGAGCAACTGTTTTTTGTTTTCGCAGGAAGATGATATGGAAGAGGCCGAATAGATTCAAGACTATGTGAGTCGGAGACACAAGAGGAGGATGCGAGATAGCGGCGGCGGCCGCCGTGATGGGTATGTGTCACTACGAAAAGTATTGGAATAAATCTGATTACAGAGTGCCCACCCTATCCGGCTACCAATGGGTTATGCAGAGTCTAGCTAGTACAACATATTGCTACCAAAATTTTAGAATGCATAGGAATGTGTTTGATCTGCTGCATAATGTGCTTGTTCGAGTCACATGGGTTGAAATCAACGAAGAAGATGTCTTCTATGGAGGCATTAGCCCTTTTTTGTGGATGTGTGGTTGTCCTCGGAGCATGAGACAAGCTGAGGATCGATTTAGTGGGTCAAAAGAAACATGTAGTAGGAAGTTTTACAAAGTATTGCGTAGTGTGAACAAACTTGCTGCTCATATCATTAGGCCGATGGACCCTGAATTTAGGACAGTACATCCAAGGTTGCAATCTGCCTGGTTTTCTCCATACTTTAACAATTGCATTGGGGCAATAGATGGTACACACATACCTGTTGAGGTGCCGGTGAATCGGGTAGTGTAACATACGGGAAGAAAGGGCTACACCACTCGGAATGTCTTAGCGGTATGTGACTTTGATATGAGATTTACATTTGTTGTTGCGGGGTGGCCTGGATCGGTTCATGATATGAGGGTGTTCAAGGATGCAATTGACAAGTATGGTGACAAGTTTCCACATCCACCTCCAGGTATTGATATGCTCCAACTATTTATTGTGCACATAGTTCAAATACATTACATTACGTATTATTCTTGCAGTTGAATTGACATTTCGGAAAATTGATTGTGTAGGCAAATTTTATCTTGTGGACTCGGGCTACCCAAACCGGCCAGGTTATCTTGCACCATATAGGGGTACGAAATATCATCTTCCTGAGTTTCATCAAGACCCAATGCCAAGAGGTAAAAAAGAGGTCTTCAATTACGCTCATTCTTCACTTCGTAATGTCATTGAGCGATCTTTTGCGGTGTTGAAGAATAAGTGGAGGATTTTAAAACATTTGCCAAGTTATCCGATGCACAAGCAAAGCAAAATAATTATCGCATGCATGGCACTTCATAATTTTATTAGAGATAGTGCTATGGCGGATGAGGACTTCGATATGTGTGATCATGACGAAAACTATGTTCCACTTGTTGAAGAGGGTGCACATGCTTATGAAGGAAATGGAACAAGTACTCGTTTTGTGAATGAAGACCAAGATATGAATCGGTTTCGGGATTGGATAGCCAATGGTTTGTTTGCTAGATCATAGTTTCAGACGTGTTTGTAATGAATAATGTTGTTTCCGAATGAACAATGTATGGAATATGGACTATTATTGTGTTTGCAATGCATATGTATCACCTAGGGGTATTTTGGTCTTTTTATAACTCATTTATTTAAGTTTAGTCACTTTTAGTCAAGTGAACCACACAGGGGTGACTAAAATTTTAGTCACCCCTTTTAGTCACTTTGCTTTAGTCATGAGGATCCAAACGGGACCTAAGTTTGGGCCTGGAAATGTGGGAAAGGGTGTTCTGTTTTCTGATAAAAGTATCTGCAACTGGCTCGTCCCATTTGAGCAAGTAAGAGCAGGTGCAGAGTCAACCAATCCCAGTACGAGCTTTAGTTGTTGTTTACAATTGTCAAAGCCAACTAAATCACCAACTTTGGCTCTGGCCTATGCATGATTGACTAGAGCAGCTGTTGGTTTTGTTGGAAGCATAAGCTGCTTATCCCAATGGAGAAACTTCATGCCATCACGCAAGTATAAGAAGCTCCGAGTCTGGCCACACGAGTCATCCCATCACATACCATCTCAAGCAAAAACAAAGTCACATTTGCAACCGAGAATCCCTAATTATATATCCAGGTCGCTATCCCAGCTTACTCGGGGGATACACTAAGCTATGACCAAGGACGTGGCTGCTGAGCATGGGGAGAGCTCCAAGGCGCCCCTCGTGGCGCCGGTGGCGTCCGGCGTCAACCGCGCCGTGTCCATCATCGACGTGTTCCTTCGGTTCATCGCCATCATCGGCACGATCGGCAGCGCCATCTCCATGGGCACCACCAACGAGACGCTCCCCTTCTTCACGCAGTTCATCCAGTTCGAGGCCAAGTACAGCGACCTTCCGTCCTTCACGTAAGCCGCTGATGCCATTGCTAAAAACAAAGGTTTAATCAGTTTGTTCATTGCACGAAGTAATGCCAACTTGACGATGAGCATGACGCAGGTTCTTCGTGGCGGCGAACGCGGTGGTGTGCTCGTACCTCGTCCTGTCCATCCCGCTGGCCATCGTGCACATCATCAGGCCTACGGCGCGTTACAG
>JAUNZO010002342.1:0-30283 GCA_031894775.1 Chloris gayana
CTCTAAAATTTAACACCTGTCACATCAAAGTAGAATCTTATTATTTATGAATATTTCGATCAATTTAATAACAAAACCCTATTGACAGATTGGTGCTAATTTTCGAGATGAATCTAATGAGCTTAATTAATTTAGGTTTTGCAAAAGTGATGCTACAAGTAATCGTCTTCTAATCATGACTTAATTAACGTCATTAGATTCGTCTCGTAAATTAGTCTAGGCGCCTGTAATTTATTTTATAATTAAACTTTATTTAATACTCCTAAATAATAAGATTTTTTTTGATGTGACAACTCTAAAGTTTAGACCCTAGAAAACGAACACACCCTAGATGTTGGATAGCACTCTATAGTGTCCTAGTTCTTTTTTCAGAGTAAAATAGACAGGATCATAGATTGCTAAGGGTGTGTTCGTTTCCTCCTCTCTAAAATTTAGCACTGTAAGAGAATCTTATTATTTATGAATATTTTGATCAATTTAATGACAAAACTCTATTGACAGATTGGTGCTAATTTTCGAGATGAATCTAATAAGCTTAATTAATCTATATTTTGCTAAAGTGATGCTACAGTAACCGTCTTCTAATCACAACTTAATTAACCTCATTAGATTCGTCTCGTAAATTAGTCTAGGGGCCTGTAATTAATTTGTTTTATAATTAAACTTTATTTAATACTCTTAAATAATAATATTCTTTTTTATGTGACAGCTCTAAAATTTAGACCCTAGAAAACGAACACACCCTAAATCAAACAGGTACTCCTTTAGAGTTAAAAGGTAGGCCGGAGGTCAAATCAGAGCATCGTTAGAGTCTAGATGCTCAGGAATCTAACGGCAGTATTTTATTTCCATACAAACAATGTGTAAGTCCAACTTCTTCATGTTTCAAGTGGTAGCAAGTGGCACCGGATTCTATCACCACTTGCTGTAACTGATTAGTAGATTGTAAAAGATAAATTATTACAACAGCTCGTTAAAAGAAACATCGTTACAGTTCTCATTCAAGCACCTAGCGGAGCATATGCATAGGCATCTCGGGCGGGGCTGTTGCGGCAGCGCTTCCTTTCCCCATCCTCTCCATGTTCTCGTGCCACCCTGCATAGTAAAAAGAACAGACAAGAAGGTACAATATACGTGCACGGGTTGCCGGTCATGACGAGCCGGCGCGCGGTTGTTGCCACCGTCGTCGTCACCAACTCAACCAAGCGCGCAAGAACAAAGGCCATCGATCGGGCACGGGCGTTCGATCGATGAGCAATTCAAGAGAAGATGCAGAGCAGGTGCTTACCGAGTGACATGTCGAAGCCGCGGTTCCGGAGCTCGCGGTACTCCTGGCAGAGCGCGCACGGGCGGCAGAAGCAGTGGACGGGGCAGTCGGCGCAGGGCTTCTCCGCGAGCCCGTGCTGCGCGCGCAGCCTGGCGCGGTAGCAGCAGGAGTAGAGCCCCGGGGCGCCGATCCGCCACGTCGCCGCCGACAGCAGCAAGAACAGCGCCGCGCTCGAGCAGCAGGCTGTTTTAATTTATTCGATCAGCCGTTCGCGTTCGCCGTCCATGCATGCCACGAGGGAGCAAACCCATCATCGGATCAGATCAGTCTAGCAAAGATCGACACGGTGGCGACGACGGATGGTAATGACTAATTGGAGTGGCTCTGCATATTGCTGCTTATAATTAAGATAAGACACGATCGACGTACAGATGGCTCCCTGGTCGACGATCTCGGCGATCCTACCGAAGGTGACGCACGGGAAGAACAGTGTCAGGCAGCCTGCATGCAGCGCGAACGAACACACGGGCATCCATGTATATATATCAGCAGGTCGCCGGCCTCGCTCGCGCGCGCTACAGACAAGAAGCGGAGGAAGCTTTGCGCTTACAGACGCCGACATCGTCGGAGCAGTCGAAGAGGCCGCTGGACCACTCGCCGACGGGAGGGTTCCCCTGCACGTCGTCCAAGGCGGTGGTGGCCATGGCGATGATGTCTCGTTCGGGCGGCGCTTTGTTTGTTCCCTCGGGAACGAGAACGACGAACGCGCGCGCGCGAGGCCACAGCGAGCGACAACCGCTCGCTCTCGGGGTTGGGGGGAGGCAACTTCGTGTGTTGTGCGTGAATGAATGTGGGGGTTGTGCTGCTCATTTTTCATTTTTGGACCAGGGGCTTGGCGTAACCGGCGGTGCCGACTCCTCGGACTGATTCAAGGCCGTTCGATGTACAGGCCCGGCACGGAACGTGTCCCGCGGAATAGGAAGAAGATTTCACCCTGCGTCTGCGTACCATGCTCTGGTCTCTCCCATCATTGCTAGTACATTCAAAGGGATCCAGCTATATATATATATATATAGCATCGTGCATTGCGAGGTTATGGATTTGAACCACTTCAGAAGAATGGCAAAGATAGAACTACACATTATCGTGAGAAATGTGTATCTACTGAGGGTTCTGACTTCAAATTTTGTAACCGTGGGAAAGTCGTAAATGCCTACGGTTATTTTTACAAGTGAGAGAATACAGTTAGCTGAAAGTGCTAGCTAGCTCTTGTTGTATTTCACCTAGACATTGTTGTATCAAGGTTGTAACTACCTTGCTGGTGTTGTTGTTGTGGTGGTGGTGTGTCTCTACTCTCCAGAGGTTCTAGGAAAGACTTCCTTTTTATCCATTATTGTTTCACAGTAAGGAAGATTGGAGCGGGTTGGTTGCCGAGGGGCTTTTACTCTTATCGTCTAGGGTAAGTTTTTTCATGTAAATCATTCTAGAAATTGTGCATGTGAATGTCATTTTCGTAGTAAATGTTATCCTCAATATATCAATATAACATGAGAGATTGATCAATTGGTGCCTAGTATTATTGAAGCCGGTTTTTCCGATAAAAAGTAGAGAACATACAAACAAGCATCAATTACAAATCCACATGTTGCTTACAGAGAGTGGTTGCTGCAATGATGGGAAATAAGCACACAATACAGAAAACACACACACACACACACAGCTTGAACTAATGGTAACACCATGGAAGTACATGGGGACTTAAAGTAGACATGGATGACTGCATCTGGCGTCCAGTAGTCGCCTGCAAAGCGCGCGTACCTAACGGGACATCTGCATCTGAGGCGGGGCTGTTGCGGCAACGCCGCCTTTACCCATCCTCTCCATGTTTTCGTGCCATCCTGCATAGAAACAGAAAGAAAGCTCCTCGTCAGTGTGCACGAGCATCCGAACACTGCAAGCGGACGGGGTTGCCACACCAAGTTTCTATGCAGACGAGGAGGCAACGCCGCCTTTACCACCATCTCAGTTGGCGGTCATGACGACGTGTTTTGGATACCAACCCAACCGACCGCACAAGAACGCCATCAGCGACATGTATCAGACAGAGCCAAGTCAATCACTTACCGAGGGACATGTCGAAGCCGCGGGCCTTGAGCTCGCGGTACTCCTGGCAGAGCGCGCAGGAGGTGCAGAAGCAGTGGACGCAGCAGTCGCCGCAGGGCTTCTCCGCGAGGCCGTACTGCGTGCGCAGCTTGGCGCGGTAGCAGCAGGAGTAGAGGCCCACGCCGAACCTGCCCGTCGCCGCCGCCAGCAGAAAGTACATCGTCCCGCTCGCGCAACAGGCTGTTATCCAGCCGTCCATATCCCACCGGCCATGGCCCATGGGACGGACGGAGCAACAACGACCCATCAGCAGATTATTACAGCGAAGACAGTGGCCACGGAGGGTAATAATTACAGAGATGGTAATTAGACGAATGGCTTGCAGGTTACAACTAATGAGAGACGTACAGATGGCTCCCTGGTCGGCGATCGTGGCGATCCTCCCGAAGGTGACGCACGGGCAGAAGCACGTCAGGCAGCCTGCATCACGTTCACGCATGTACTAGTGTAAGATAAAGTCGCCGGCGGCCTAGAGACAGCTACTGTGAATTAACCAAGCGCGGGAGGTTTGCTTACAGCCGCCGACATCGTCGCAGCAGTCGCAGAGGCCGCTGGACCACGCGCCGACAGGTGGGTTCCCCTGCACGCCGAAGGTGGTGGCCATGGCGAGATATGGGGCTCTCCTGCGGGCGGATTGTTCCTTTGGGGACGACGAAGGTGAGAGCAAGAACCGCTCGCTCTCGGTGGAGGCAACTGTTGTGTGTTGTGTGTGAATGAACTGACGCGGGGCGCAGTGAGTAGTGCGTATTTAACCAGGACGACGGGGGCTTGGCCTGACCGGCGTGCCGCCTCCTCGGACTGATTCGACGGACAGGCATGGCACGTGTCCTATCCTTCAAACCAGGAAGATTTCACCCCTGCGTACGATTGCCCTGGTCTCTCTGATCGAAGGCCGCTCCATGCTCTGGCCTCTCTCTGATCGGAAAGGAGAAGAAAGGAAAGGTACGTAAAGGTCGTGGTACGTGCTGCTCTAGACACTAGACGATCTGCAGATCAGTTAACCGCTGCTGCTGGTAAAAACTAGAAAAAACGTGGTTACAACAATTATAGATGCCGTCCGTGAGAGGCTAGGGCTAGTCCTATACTCCCAGTACCGTCCTCTTCTCTCCCACCGCTTTGCTCGTCACAGCTGGCAGTGCACGCAGCTGAAGATGCCGTGTCAGCAGTGTCGAGAGAGACCACACGTCCACCTCGTACCAAGTTGTCGCGATCCATTCGGCACTACTGTGTATTTAGGTCTTGTTATTCCCCTGCCATTCGTACGCACGATTTCCACACGCGAAAGGAAAAACAAAGTACTAAACAACACGAGAATGACCTCCGATTAATTAAGATTTCTTCACGATGCGGTGACGATCGACTAGGTTGCCGGCCGGCACAGAGAGACAGGTGCGGCAGTTTAGGTCTGTGTGCAAATTCTCAAGTTCTGCTATATCGGCGACCGCCCTGCGGTGCACTGTTTTGGACTTTTGGTTGGGTGAACGAGCGGGTAGCTTCTCCGCCTGGTATTTATACGCCCGGGATCCAATGAAATGCGTTCGGCTTGGCACTTGGCCAAAGTGAAAGATTCTTACTGTTGCACGACACGATCGAGGACGACCTGCTGGCCCGCACGCATTTGGAACGACGAATCTCCTTGCCGCGGAGTGTCGACATGAACCGTGGCCCAATCCTGATGAGAGAGGCCTCACACGAAAAATGTGAAGCGGCAATGATTGTACGTCCACCCGGCAGACACGCCATGTGTTAGTGGAAGACAAGCTCTATGCATCTTTGTTATAGCTTTCGATATTAACATTCGTAACTTCGATCATTGCAGCTAATATTCTTCCATCGATGAGGGTGACAGAGAGATGAGAGTTGCTTGGAACGGAGCCGACGATGACACTAGCCGCAAAAAAGTTGGACGATGAGTAACGGACATGGACGGCAACGGCTGCCAGCACTGGGAGAGTGGGAGGGGTCGCCGGGAGGTATCAGTAGAGCAAAAGCTATTGTGATGCTGATTTATATGAGGTGACATACTAGGTGTCATTTCCATCTTTGCACTACCGAAACTACCGCACAACTACTTGTCGGAGTGCGAGTGCAACTTTGTAAAGGTATTGTGGGATGAAACGGTAAGATTTATCAAGGGTTTTTGTCTCCTGAACACTCTAAAAACGTGGCTTTGTCTCCTAGACATCGCATTTCTTCTTTTGGTCACGTGGACACTGAGAAAACGCTGCTTTTGTGTTGAGGACATTATAGCAGAAATAACGACTATTTCATTTTTTTATCTCAATGCACAATATACATCGCAACCTGAAATTTGGCACAAGCAAATGTACTTTTTTCATATTTTTTGTTGATCATTTACATAATTGTTTTAACTAATAAATGTTTAATTTCAAAATTAAACTATACAAAAGTTGGCAAAAAAATCACATGGACAAAAGATGCAACAACACAACTTCGTGCAAAATTTCAAGTTGTAATGTATATTATGCTTTGAGATTAAAAAATTAAAAATAATCTTTTTTTCAATTGTGTTATGAAAACAAAAGTCGTCTTTTCTCAGTGTCCACACGATCAAAAGAAGAAATGCGGTGTCCATGAGACCAAACTATATTCTTAGAGTGTCCAGAGGACGAAAAAAACCCATTTATCAATGCTTCTGTTCCGTCAATATCTTAAGGTCCGCCTTCTCGGGCCTAGGAAAGAAGTTGCGAGGTACTACTTGTAAGTACTAAGAGATACTGTAATCCAAACTGTTCATTAAGAGAGGTGAGGTACGGAATAAAAGGTTTCATAACAATGAAAAGTGACTAAAGTATGGTAACATGCAAGATTTGTTTTGTGAATTAGATTTCATCTTCTCCAGAAATCATTCATAACGAGGGGGGCTAATTGTTTACTTAGTTTACTAATCAATTACATAGTTCATATTGACTATAAATTGTAGCTTTGGATTTTGTGAAACAGAATTATAGGCCTTACAATCTGTTGCAACCATTAGTTGTATAGGCTGAATAATTATTTTATTTGACTAGTACAATGCCCGTGCTAACGCCACGGCGATAAATAGCAATAATACAATAACCCAACACAATAAGATTTATATATAAATTTTATTTTGTCCAAAAAAATAAATAAATAGTCATTATATTGTTTTAGAGCACATCATCTCAATTGTGGAGTTAAGCTTCCAATCGCTGACGGCTTTTGATTGTAGGATCCAATCGTCTTCCTTCCATTGTATTATTGTTTTTCATGTTACTCTTGTCCACTTGTTCAGAGATCTAACCTCTACACTTTCTCTGATTTGATCGTCCATGTTGTTGAGCAAGGGTAACACTTAGCACATATCTCTTAGAGCACAAAATTGTTATTGTGAGACTTTGTTGTGTAATATATAGATATAAGCAAAGATCAAGATTATTTTATAACAAAATACTTCATTATCATATTTACATCAAAACTTCGAAATCAGACGTCATATTCGCTTAAGCCTTCTTAGCATAGTACTCACACATATATTTAGCCTTTTATCTCTCATTTTGCTGCTCTTCATACTTAATGTTTTGTTCCTCTTCAATAACTATTAAATGTGGTTCTATCAAGAATTATAAGAGTCAAAGATGTTTATAAACTACACTAAAATAATCATTCACAGCCGGCACATACCTATTTGTATATTATTAGATAAAGCGTCCACTCCACATGCCCATGGATTGCAGCTAGCAGTGTACTTCCTTCGCAATTTCAGCATAAAGAATACAAATAGATTTGTATAATTTGTACCCCCAAGTAACACAGGATACTAAATCACAATTAACCTTGAATAACTCATCACAATTAGCACAATATAGCTCTCCTAGAACCTACCCACAATATTTTACCTAGTTAATTATCATATTTTATTGATTAAACTATCAAATGAACATCTTTGTACATCATGGCTGCCATGAGTGGAGGCTCCATGCTAACGCTATGGTGTTAACAAAAACAACAAGGAGAACTCTGAGGATATGTACTATCTTGAAGACTCAGTTTTGAATCCTCTGATTATAACCTAAATCCGTTTCAAACAAAAAACAGAAGCAGATGATCCTTCTAATGATCGACAACAACAGGAATATTCTACTTTACCTTGACAATCAATGACGTCTTCTTGATCACAACCTCTTGGTTCCACACGAAATAGAGTAATGTTTTCATTCTATATTTTTAAAGAAAATATTTGTATACTGATTTTACTGGCTCATCTTCAAGTCAGACAATAATGGCATATATCCTTCCACAATAAATCAACACTCAATGTCTACTAAGACATACTAATCATAGACCTCCTCGCTCGGAGCTAACAAGCAGAAGAAACTGGTTAGCATGGTAACCACCTAGGTTGCACCAGAAAGCTTTTGCTTTGTCCCAATCCTGAATATATGAACCTCAACACTACATTTCGGTTCTGCTTAATATAAAATAGCAATTATTGAATCAATGTTATAAAGCTCACTGAAGTACACTAAAGATGGAAGGTTTAAATTAATCACACATCATTTTTTTCAAATTGCAATTACTTCCAATCACCTTGAGCAAACCACTGTTAGATGAAGAAGACATGCAAAGAAAATAAGCCTTATCAACTATTATATACATTATACATTATAGCCATGCGTTGGAACCAAGAGACATTACATTCAGCATGTGTGGAAGTGCATGACTAAACAAACATCTTTAACTTGAAGAGCAGTCTCCAAGATAAAATTAATGAAGGAACATCACCGCATTTTGGTAGATAGAAGCGCCTCCATTGAGGGCAATCGTTATTCGGAGACAACAGTTCATTCTCAATTACACAAAAGGCATTCCTGTAGATGGTCAAATAGGGAATTAGATGAGGCAGTACAAAAATTCAATTTGAAAGAGGGCACTAAAAACTGAAAAAGGAAATGAGTATAAGATATTTTTCATGATGAACCCTAAGCAAGATCATTATAGGAAATATTGGAGCGGGCTCCAGCCAGGATTCGAACTCAAGACCTCTGGCCCCGATACCATATTGAGTTGCATGCACCAACCAGTTCACCCAAAAGCCTAAGCTGATAGGGAAAGGTCGGCAATTCACTTATACTCCAACAACAAGTTTTGTATCTATCAGATAAAAGTATACATGATATTTATGTGAGCTGCAACATAAGCACTTCGTAACTAATACATATATAACCTACATATAATTAACTGGATCAAATCAATTGTGTAATAAACCAGCTTATATTTAGGGAGTTGTACGATACATACTTAACCAATAGAGAAGCAAAAGAAAACTTTCATATATTGAAGAATTATATTGTGCTGCTTAGATCACCCCTGACTGAGGTCAAGAGTACACATGATTAATATTTGAAGCTACAACATAAGTACTCAGATGTAGTAAATAAAAAACTCAATTTCATGGACATTAGAAAACTGCTCAGAGCAAAAAAAACAAGCAAAGGAAAAGTAAGCTACTATATAGCTCATGAGGCAAGAAACAATCCATACCTGTTACAAAGTGTCATTGATAATTTGTTTTCCTTGTGTTTTCAATGATTGCCACTCATGTAATTAATTAATAAATAAAAACTCAATTTCACGGACATTAGAAAAACAACCAGAGCTGCAAACAAACCAAAAAACATTATGATTGCACGTGAATTTTTTTAGCACCAGCAAATTAAAAGTAAGCTAGTAGCTCATTGGGCATGAAATAATCCATACCAGTAACAAAGTGGTTCCTTTTTTTGTGTTTCTTAAGGAGCATATAATTATTTGTGTTTTCTTCTCTATTTCCACCTCCACAATCCGACTGCAGCACTGCTGGAACACATGTTAAAAATTAGAAGAACGATATGAATACATGATGTTAACCAATTGAAACTCGCTTCAGCAAGCATACCATCTCCACCAGCACCATGCATTTCTTCAACGGAGAAGCTGATTTTGCTTTACTCATTGTCATCTGTAGTAAGAAAAGTGAACAAACCATCACCTAGGCCCTAATGATATCAATTTGCACATAAAAAAATTTGATTGCTTTGGCAACATGAACATACCTATTTTGAAAGCCATAAAAGTTGCATTGTCATCTGCAGGGGATTGGAAAACAATGAAACCCTAGGTTAGGAAATTGTCAAAATTAGGGAAGGAAAAAAACCAGAACTACAAATCTGGCGCGCTGTCACGGCGGCAAGGCCCACCATGCGTCGCCGCTCGACGGCCCCACGTGGCTCGCCGACCGGTCCGCGATAAGTGGTTCAGGACAATGTCTGATTTAGCTTCAACAAGGTTCTAGGCCTGAGCATATGTACCCAGCACAAGAAATACCTTTCAGATGTACCCAGCACAGCTATGCAAAACACAAATGATTATTTATTTTGTTGTGAACCCTGAAAGTAGGTGAAATATTTGCGAAATTAGTTCCCTCAAGTAGATTAACAGTGGTGTATTAGATTCCCTTACTCAGTAAATGATCAACAGCACATATGCTACATTTACTTAACATTTCTCCAATGAACCAACAGTAGATGAAAGTTAGTTCCATTGGAATCGAACCTGAGAGCCCCACACAATGACTCCGATCTGCTGAACCCCTTTGAACGCCTCCGGAAGGAGAGCGCCATAAAATTTGTATAAACAAATCGCACAAGGATTCATTCATTTGGAGAAGAAGAAGAAAACAAGCAAAGGGAAGAACCAAGATTACCTCCTGGTGGCCGGCGAGGGAAACCATCTCCTTGTTGAAGACCGAGGTCGGCATGGCGGCAACATCGTCGCGGCTCCTGCGTCGGCTCTCGGCGGCTGTGTGCGAGACCGGGAAGGAGGGGCCGTGGCATCCTACCGCCGAGCAGAGGCATCAAAACGACGATGCCGTGGCTGCAGTCCCGCACGGCAGCGATCGAGGCCCACCACGCGGCACCGAGCGGAGAGAGGAGACGCCAGCGGCGGCGCAACTTTCTGTTCATGCGGCAGTTGCTACGTTTGCTATTTTTTTTACCGACCAAAAGCGTCGATGGGTTGGGGGTGGGGAAACGGCGGAGGAAGTCTAATTGGCTTGGGCTGATCCGATGCCATCGATTTTGACGGAGATTATTATGCCTCTTGGATATGTAACATTCTTCCTGGTGAATTTAAGGGGTAGAGATAAGCACACATCATTTTTTCAAATTGCAATTACTTCCAATCGCCTTGAGCAAACCACTGTTAGATGAAGAAGACATGCAAAGAAAATAAGCCTTATCAACTATTATATATATTATACATTATGGCCATGCGTTGGAACCAAGAGACATTACATTCAGCATGTGTGGAAGTGCATTACTAAACAAACATCTTTAACTTGAAGAGCAGTCTCCAAGATAAAATTAATGAAGGAACATCACCGCATTTTGGTAGATAGAAGCGCCTCCATTGAGGGCAATCGTTATTCAGAGACAACAGTTCATTCTCAATTACACAAAAGGCATTCCTGTAGATGGTCAAATAGGGAATTAGATGAGGCAGTACAAAAATTCAATTTGAAAGAGGGCACTAAAAACTGAAAAAGGAAATGAATATAAGATATTTTTTGAGTTGCATGTACCAACTAGTTCATCCAAAAACCTAAGCTGATAGGGAAAGGTCGGCAATTCACTTATACTGCAACAACAAGTTTTGTATCTATCAGATAAAAGTATACATGATATTTATGTGAGCTGCAACATAAGCACTTCGTAACTAATACATATATAACCTACATATAATTAACTGGATCAAATCAATTGTGTAATAAACCAGCTTATATTTAGGGAGTTGTACGATACATACTTAACCAATAGAGAAGCAAAAGAAAACTTTCATATATTGAAGAATTATATTGTGCTGCTTAGATCTCACCCCTGACTGAGGTCAAGAGTACACATGATTAATATTTGAAGCTACAACATAAGTACTCAGATGTAGTAAATAAAAAACTCAATTTCATGGACATTAGAATACTGCTCAGAGCTACAAACAGAGCAAAAAAAACAAGCAAAGGAAAAGTAAGCTACTATATAGCTCATGAGGCAAGAAACAATCCATACCTGTTATAAAGTGTCTTTGATAATTTGTTTTCCTTGTGTTTTCAATGATTGCCACTCATGTAATTAATTAATAAATAAAAACTTAATTTCACAGACATTAGAAAAACAGCAAGAGCTGCAAACAAACCAAAAAACATTATGACTGCACGTGAATTTTTTTTTAGCACCAGCAAATTAAAAGTAAGCTAGTAGCTCATTGGGCATGAAATAATCCATACCAGTAACAAAGTGGTTCCTTTTTTGTGTTTCTTAAGGAGCATATAATTATTTGTGTTTTCTTCTCTGTTTCCACCTCCACAATCCGACTGCAGCACTGCTGGAACACATGTTAAAAATTAGAAGAACGATATGAATACATGATGTTAACCAATTGAAACTCGCTTCAGCAAGCATACCATCTCCACCAGCACCATGCATTTCTTCAACGGAGGAGCTGATTTTGCTTTACTCATTGTCATCTGTAGTAAGAAAAGTGAACAAACCATCACCTATTCCCTAATGATATCAATTTGCACATAAAAAAATTTGATTGCTTTGGCAACATGAACATACCTATTTTGAAAGCCATAAAAGTTGCATTGTCATCTGCAGGGGATGGGAAAACAATGAAACCCTAGGTTAGGAAATTGTCAAAATTAGGGAAGGAAAAAAACCAGAACTACAAATCTGGCGCGCTGTCACGCGGCAAGGCCCACCATGCGTCGCCGCTCGACGGCCCCACATGGCTCGCCGACCGGTCCGCGATAAGTGGTTCAGGACAATGTCTGATTTTGCTTCAACAAGGTTCTAGGCCTGAGTATATGTACCCAGCACAAGAAATACCTTTCAGATGTACCCAGCACAGCTATGCAAAACACAAATGATTATTTATTTTGTTGTGAACCCTGAAAGTAGGTGAAATATTTGCGAAATTAGTTCCCTCAAGTAGATTAACAGTGGTGTATTAGATTCCCTTACTCAGTAAATGATCAACAGCACATATGCTACATTTACTTAACATTTCTCCAATGAACCAACAGTAGATGAAAGTTAGTTGCCATTGGAATCGAACCTGAGAGCCCCACACAATGACTCCGATCTGCTGAACCCCTTTGAACGCCTCCGGAAGGAGAGCGCCATAAAATTTATATAAACAAATCGCACAAGGATTCATTCATTTGGAGAAGAAGAAGAAAACAAGCAAAGGGAAGAACCAAGATTACCTCCTGGTGGCCGGCGAGGGAAACCATCTCCTTGTTGAAGACCGAGGTCGGCATGGCGGCAACATCGTCGCGGCTCCTGCGTCGGCTCTCGGCGGCTGTGTGCGAGACCGGGAAGGAGGGGCCGTGGCATCCTACCGCCGAGCAGAGGCATCAAAACGACGATGCCGTGGCTGCAGTCCCGCACGGCAGCGATCAAGGCCCACCACGCGGCACCGAGCGGAGAGAGGAGACGCCAGCGGCGGCGCAACTTTCTGTTCATGCGGCAGTTGCTACGTTTGCTATTTTTTTACCGATCAAAAGCGTCGATGGGTTGGGGGTGGGGAAACGGCGGAGGAAGTCTAACTGGCTTGGGCTGATCCGATGCCATCGATTTTGACGGAGATTATTATGGCCCTTGGATATGTAACATTCTCACTGGTGAATTTAAGGGGTAGAGATTATATGATTGTGTCATTCATTTGTAATTTGCACGACCTATTGCAGGTTAATATTTGTAGACAACAATTCGCAAAATCTGAATCTACAGAGTAAATATTTGAGAAACATGCTAGCGAGAAAACGATAAAGTAAATTTGAATATAACAATGTAAGTATAAATTAATGGTTTGCCCAAACATTCCTTATCCTTTCCTATTGTCCATTGACTCTACGTGAATGGTAACCAAGTAAATGTTATGGAAACAACGCAAATAGGAAACTATCACGTACCAATCCATTTCCTAAAATATTTATACACTTCCAGATTTATCAACAGAGGAAATTACACTCTTATCTTCAACACTTAAGTACTTCTATCAATATTTAAGTACCTTTTGATTGGTACCACTAATTGTGGATCATTAGATCATGGTCAGCCGACGGTCCATACCAATTGCAATCAGGAAAGAAAGGAAAAAAAGCTTCACACTCTTTTTTTTTTTCCTTGTGTTTTCCTCTTGATCGTTTCTCTACCTCCCATGTGGCAATGAGTGTGTTAGAAAGGTGATGAAATGATTTATGTCGTGTAGGATAAAGTCTCAATTGGATGATGACGGACTCAAAAGGAGGTAGAGGTGTGTGCAAGTGTTGGATAAGAAGGTGATGATAGTAAGACTAAGATGTTCTAAGTCTTCTCTTTTTTCTTAGGCAACACCACCCACCCTTTATTAATTGACATTGTTGACAAAGTTGCAAATGTCGACGGGTGGTACCGTAAGCCATACATGCCTATCAATACTGCTATAAATAGAATTTCTAGCAAGCTAGTGAGCGTCTTCATTTGATCTTCTATTCTCATGCACAAACTCCGCCGCATGAAACTTCTCGCTATCAGCCTTATCTCTCGAATGACCTGGCCGTAACAGCCCATCCTGCCCCCATCAAGTTCTTCACTACGTCTTTTCTTCTCTTTTTCTTCACAAAGTTGGGTTGGACTCGGCCCAAAAAAACTAATTGCTTGTTAGAGCCATGGTCTGTCACAAAGTAGCTTTTGGGCCGGAAGATTCAGAGGGGCAATGGGTCTAGACCCACCGGGTTTTGCCTCCTCGGACCCATACCCGTGAGTAGAGAGAACTCCCAGTGAATAACTCCTTAACATTCATGGGTGACGATTTTGTCCCAAACCCATACCCCCGGGTAAAAATTACCCATCGGATACCCATACCCATCAGCCATAAATTTAGAAACATAAGTGTAGGCGGGCGGGCTCACTGGATGAGGGAGGCGGGGAGGCTCGCCGGTCGTCGCACGCGGACGGAGACTTGAACTCACTGGACAGCTTGGACAGGGAGTCGAGGTCTCGAGGAGGCTCGCCTCTCACGGTCACAGCGCGTCGCGTCGCGTGGATCTCGCGATCGGGAGGCACGATTGTGGCGTGGTTGCGTGGAGGAAGGTCTCGTTGGCTTGGTTAGGGTGGAGTGATGCTAGGGTTTGGGAGGTGGTCATGACTATTTATTTGATAGACTAGAGTTGTGCTTGGGCCTTTGGACTGCTAAATAATGGGCTAACAAGTAACAAATACATTTTGGACCGGGTCTAGGGGATAGCGGGTTTGGGTACTACCAAACTATATCCACACCGTTCTCACCCAATGGATAAGCCTTTCCCTCCATTAACATATCCATGGATACAGTTTCTCACCCAGACCCGCCTCCTAATGAGAAAAAACCCACCGAGTCGTGGGTAACGGGTATCCATTGCCACCTTTAGCCGTGTGGGGGTGCTGGATTAGAGCATCTCCAGCAGGAAGCCCGAAACAGAACCCCGATTCTCAGATTTCGGAGGCGATCCGAAAATTTCCGGGGCCCAGAACTCATCGGTGCTCCAGCAGAACTCCTACCAAGCCTCCTAAATTTCGTCCTGGCAGGTGGGGCATCCTTGTCAGCCGTCCGTCCTTCGTTCTCACGTTCGACCGCATCTCGCGTCCATCCGCTGCCGCCGCCGGTCCTCGGCCCTCCTTCTGCGCCGCTGCGGCCGAGGCGGCCACCTGCTGCGCGTCGCGTGGGCGGCGCCGGCGCCACCACGCCCAGCACATCACCTATTTGGCGCCACTGCCACTCGTACGTCGGCTTGCCTCGCCGCCGGCACTCCACCCTCGACACAGTACTCGGCCGCTGACACTCCACCCTCGACACCTGAGCATCACCGCATCTCCCGAGGCTCCTCCGCACAGCAGCCTCACCGCGGCATCGACTGAAACTCCCCACAGCTGGTGCTCTTGGCTCTGGTCGGCAGCAGGCCGGCGTGCTGCTTCTGCTCGCCGTCGCATCCTCCGGTGTGGAGGTGGCCAAGATGGTATGCAAGCACTACTACCACACCACCTGCATCAAACATTGGCTTCACGACAAGAACCGGTTATCAATATGCAAATCTGTAGTTTATACTAGCTCATAGGGTTCCTGAAGAAAAAAGAAAAAAACGAAAGATAGAAATTCTGCTTGCAATTTCTTGTTGCTTGCCTTGCTGCAAAACTAGATGAATAGATTACGGATTTGTGTCGTTCTAAATGAAACACATTTATGTACAAATAGTTGGCTATCCTCTCTCTGAATATAACTGACAAAATGAGATTTATGTTCATAATGAGATGACCAGTGAAGACTGTGTATTCTCCAAGTCACAAAAATAGTAGGTATGTAGATATAACATGTATATGTAAAAAAGCATATAATTGCAGGATGAGCACCAATGATGCAGAAGCAAATCGCAGGATTGTCTCGTCAGTTTGTTCAGAGTTCAGACAGCTGATTACACAAGCTCTCGCAGGGACTCAAATCTCTTGTGTTCTCTTGCCTTTCTTAGATGGTCTATTCTCTTGTGTTCTGTAAAGAAAAGATAAATCTGAAGTTGTGGGCATATGCTGATGTCCATCCAGATCCAGTGCTCTTCGACTGACTTGATGCATCCGATATTAGGCATATGTAGTAAACAACTGGGGAGCTACCATCCATTAATTACCAGAATGAGAATATTCCTCAGTAGCATATTAATTAACAGAGTTTTGTGAGCTCCATCAGATTCAGCAGTAATATGAATCTGAATCTGTCATATATGCTTCACTCTCTCTACTGAACATCCCTATCAGTCGAGCAAGTTTAAGAATTTCACAACAAAAAGGCACATGAATAAACAGGCAATCACCAGTTCCTTCTTCTACTTGGGAATAAACAGTCACATGAATAAACAACCACATGAATGAATGAGCTCTGAGGCTGTGAATCAAAGGAGCTGCCAAATTATGGTGAGCCAGCTAAAACCATCACACCCATCAGTAAAGGTCGTTGGTACAAAAGAATATTTTTTTAACAGGTACATCACAACCTTCAAGTTGTTCCACCTCCAGAATATTGCAGAATCCAAGTCATCTCCAGAATACAAGTCATCTCCATAATACATCAAAAAAGAATATTTTTAAAAGGATACATCACAGGCTTTTTTAAGAGATGGAGAAAATGCTGAAACATGTATTCAACCCTCAGAAATGTGCATTAACAACAGTCAGCAACAGGATCCTTTGTAATTGTAATTTCAATGTGCATTTGGAACTAATAATCCATACAAAAAGGTTCTCAGAGAGTCTGGAACAAGTCAATACTTTGCCAAGCACATATACATGGGAATCAAGGCCAGTAGACCACTATGTTACTTGCACACACAAAAATTATAAATTACATGGGAATTGTTTCACACGCCGCTGTTGCTCCCGCTGCCCCCATCCATCGAGGCATCTTTGAGTTGGCTACAACAACCTTGGCACTTGTGATTTCTGCTCTCATTGCTTGAATGTAGGTACACGGGTTTGTATTTCTAAGAATCTGTCATGTGCAAATGCCCCTCAAACAGGCATACTAAAGTGACACTTCCAGGCAAGAATCTGTCATGTGCACAGAGTGTTCAGTAGAGAAAAAATAAATCTTGTTTGATTATGCATTGATCATCCAAAACAAGATACGGTGATTAAAAAAATCTTGTATAAATGAAACAGAGAATGTTTCGTATTTCTAAATAAGCTATGATAGCAAAACCATATACTACTAGCAGTTACAGTGACAAAGCTATGGTTCCCTTGCAAGCATATCCTCAAAACCATATTCTAAAAGAGACCTGTCATGCTATATTCACAGTTTAGCCTAAAAAACCATGCCCAATGGCCATCATTGAGCATCTTATATATGTCCTGTTTATTTCACAGAAAGAAAGCATCATCCAATATGCCAAATTATTTCACAGCCATAAAGAAATATACTGTCAAAAGAACTGGAAAGCATCCACACCAAGATAGCTAAATTCATTAGGCCTAGCTAATAAACACCAAGATTGCTTCAGTGTTCCTAATTTCTCTGAGCTATCATAGAATGGTAGGCATATATTAGTGCATGCAAAGACTATTAGTTTATAGTATGCCTGAATTAAACTGTCAAAGTAGATGCATATGATAGAAAGATTAGCTTGTCATGTTCAGCTGACATAACTAGACTCAGGTCCCATGGCGCCAACGAATTGCAGCCATATTTCCGGATTTCATTGGGCAGTAGAAAAAATTATAGCCAACTGAAGTGTTATTCGAGGTTCAAATGTATGCACCAGATGAAGCACTTTTAAAGTCAAGTATTGGTAACTTAAAGTCAATTTACAGTCCAAGCTCATATGTAGAAATTTATAGCTAACTGAAGTGCTCATAGCAAGGTAATGTAGTTTACAAATCTAAGCCAGAAACCATCAACTAGGTCTAATAAAACAGATTCAACACAATAGCTACTGATCAGGATTCAACACAATAAGAAAAAAAGAAGTGCATGATCAGGATGCTTATATGTTCAACACAATAGCTAATGGCTCCACCTAATACTCTATATTCAAGAGAAAAGCTAGCTCCATTGAGGTGACAGCGAGCACTCATGTCAAATCAAATCTGCAGCAGCTATGACAGCGCCTTCACATACATGTGTGCATTTGCCGTTCTTGCCGCCGTCCCTGGACAAGACCAAGAACTTCAGCAAGGGCGCCAACTTCGCCGTGGTCGGCGCGACGGCCCTGGACCTGACCTACTTTCTGCAGAACAACATCACCTCCGTCCCACCGTTCAACAGCTCGCTCAGTGTCCAACTAGACTGGTTCAAGCGTCTCAAGCCCACGCTATGCAACCACACTACAGAAGAAGGATGCGGGGATTACCTGGGCAAGTCCCTGTTCGTCCTGGGCGCGTTCGGCGGGAACGACTATGTGTTCCTCCTGGCAGCCAACAAGAGCCTGCAGGAGATTCGGGCCTACGTCCCCGCCGTGGTTAAGGCCATCAGCGCCGATGTCGAGAGGCTGATCCAGCACGGCGCGAAGCACGTCGTGGTGCTCGAGAACTTGCCCACGGGCTGCATCCCGATCATGCAGACACAGGGGGAGGCGCTCGGCGTGGATCTTGGCGGACGGCGGCGAGGGACACAGATGGAGGCGGCACGGCCGGCGGGCGGCGAACTGGATCGGGTGAAGATGGACTCGGTGCTTCGGCTCGGGGAAGGAGGCGGCAGGCAGCCGCAGCAAGCCGGATTCGACGGTCGGCGGCGGGCGGCGGGCATCAGGCGAAGGGCGAGGGCGGCGACGAGCGGCGGCCGGCTTCGGGCCGGTGCGGTCGGGTGCGAAGGGAAGAGAGATCGGGAAAAGAGAAAAAAGAAAAAAGTGGGACCCACTGACAGCTGGTGTTTTGGAGGGAGGATGGGAGTATCTATTTCCGGAGGGTTGGAGTGAGATTTAGGAGGCTGATAGCTTAGGAGTTCATATAATGAGTCTGTTGGAGTTGATTTTTCACCAAACTCCTAAAATTTAGAATCGAAACCTCGTTTAGGAGGATTACTGGAGATGCTCTTAGGCTTAAGCCTCGAGACGGCGGACGAGCACGAGGCAGACATGGCGGCAGAGAAAATAAACACGGTTTCTGAACGAATTCAAATTCCATAGGGGAAAGAATAATCGCAAGGAGACAAATCGGGATAGAAACGAACGGGCGATGTGGTGCAGTCTTTGCAGATCGTGTGGGGATTGTTTCGCCCCGATTTTGAACTCCTCTGCTGCACCTTATCTCGACGTTGAGAACGAGATAGATTCCCCACTACTGCGGAGAAAAAAACATAGATTCCCCTTTACCGAAACAGTACCATTTGACTTGCAGTATCAGATTCGTAGGACTGGTAATGAGTGCTCAAGATTATGATGTCAGATAATGCACATACAAATCACTAACAAACCTGATGTTTTTAATCCACTACAATACAACGAACTGATTTCTAACCTCACGATAAGATCAAGAACAACGCAAAACCAAGAAATTACATTGTTGTTCTCTCCCTCCATTCTGCAGTATGTATTATCTGTCGTCATACATTGTTCAGGAAAGGGTTTGATGATCCATGGCTGCTGCTAGTGCTACTCCTGGCGCTGGCTGTTCCCCTGACCTCTTTGTACACCCTCTCCAGCATCCCCAGGAAGTCCCTGACGATGACGAAGATCCGGAGGGGCTGGCCTCGTCCCTGCTGACGTCACCGTGGTAATACTCGGTGATGTCCCTGACGTGCGCCAGCACCTGCCGCTCGCCGTCCTCCAGCTCCCCGATCACCTCGACCGCCTGGACCACGAACGGCGCCATGAAGTCCACGAAGCACCGGCCCCGGTCGTCGCCGGCGAGGTCCGCGGCGACCAGGTCCTTGATCCGGGCCAGGCCCTGCGCGAGGCCGGACACGGAGGTGGTGAGCACGTCCAGGTCGATGGTGGCCGTCTTCTTGACGTTGGTGAGCTCGGCGGAGAGCCCGGCGACGATGTCCGGCCCGCCTTCCGCCGTGCGCACGGGCGGCTTCTGCGACCGGATCATCTCCTGGACCACGAAGTGCAGCAGCGTGGTCTTCCCGTCCGTGCCCTTGACGTCGGCGAGCTTGAGCAGCGTGTCGAGCTTGAATGCCATGGCGCCGCCCCGCGCCGTTCCGACGTTCATCCGGTTGCCCGTCTTGAGCACGGCCTCCAGCAGCTTCAGGAACAGCCGGCACGACATGAGCTCCCTGCACGCGTCCTTTTGTTTTTTTTTCGACAGGGGGAGAAGAAACGTCATTACAACAGTTTAATCAGGTACGAGCGAATTAGGCACACCAGACAGTGAGTGCAGGGAGGAGAGCTCATGCTGCTGCCCTGTCTCGATTAGGATTACCTCGAGCAACGCGAAGGACCTCCTGATGTAGCCGACCTCGTCGGCGAACGTCTCCCGGTACAGCATGGCCTCGACGCGCGCGAACGCGCACGGTATCGTGAGCATGAGCTTGAGCAGGCGCTCGGCCGGGACCAGGATGTCGACGTCGCCGTCGTATCCTGCGAGCTTGTCCACCTCTTCCTTAGTCGGCGCCATCTTGATCAGCGCCTCCAGCTGCTGCACATTCAACCCGTTCCCTGGAAGAAAAAAACAGAGACGAAGCCGTGTGAGGTAAACGATCTGCGACATTAAAACACGGGTTGGTTCAGGCGCAGTTTGCACTGCGTACCCTGCAGCAGGGCGGTGAAGATCTGCTCGGCGGTGGCGTTGACGGCCTTCATGAGGATGGTGATGTTCTGCAGGCGCTTGGCGTCGAGGACGTGGTGGCCGAGCGAGGGGCTCCGGCTCTGCGCCTCCTCGTGTCTCGCCGCGCGCCGCGCCGCGTTGTACCCGAACAGGGACTCGATCGACTTCTCGTCCAACCTGCCAAGAACGATCAGTCAACCGGCTATTCCAATTCGTTCACGGTCAGAACCGGAGCGCGCGGCAAGCTTACTCGAAGGAGCTGGAGCGGATCCTGTCCCACACCATCCGGCGGTTGGGCGCGGCGCGGACCTTGTCCCAGTGCAGCGGCTTCAGCTTCGGCAGCGGCGCGCCGTTCTTCCCCAGCGGCGCGCTGTGCCTGAACAGCCCCCTGGCGGCGCGGGCGGCGCCGGCAGGACGGGGCCCCTGCTGCTCGTCTGCGCATTCTTCTGTTGCAGGGGTGGTGGCGGAGGTGGCGGTGGGCCGGCGGACGGAGGTGGCGGTGGCGGCGGTGGTGGGCCGACCGGACCACAGATTGTCTGAACATGATGCTGCTGGTTCACCCCTGCTGCTGGCGGCGGCGGTGGAGGGGCTGCCGGGCCACTGCCTGTCTGAACATTCTGCTGCTGGTTTACCACTGCCGGAGGCGGCGGAGGAGGAGGAGGAGGAGGTGGAGGAGGAGGTGGCGCCGTGGTGCTACTGGTAGCATCGTCAACGTCCTCGTCCTCTGCTTCGTCCTCCTTCACACTGGCGACCCTGAAGCTCTGGAACCTGAGCGACTTGACGGACCGGCTGCTGCCCTGGCGCTCGTAATCGCCGAGCAGCGTCGACGCGGACATGGACGAGCTGAGCGAGTGCACGCGGCGGACGCGGTCCTCGTTGCCGGGCGTGCGCGGGCGCAGCAGCGACGACGCCGACCGCGGGCTCGCCACCACCAGCGGGCTCGCCACCTTGTCGGACGGCGTCGCCGGCGCGGAGGTGCGCCGCTTCCACCGCGACGACGGAGACGGCGAGTCGAAGGAGCCCTTGGCGTCGCGCAGCTCGGCGTAGGAGAAGTGCGACGACGGGAAGCAGCACGACGAGTACACCGACTCCACCTCGTCGTCGTCGGAGCAGGCTCCACCGTCTTTCTCCTCCTCGCACTTGGTGGGTCCCTCCTCCTCTCCGCACTTGTTAGGTTCGTCTTCCTTCGGCCCGGGGAGCAGCTCCGGCGGCGGCGCCTTGTTGCTCCCGCCGCCGCGGCCGCCAGCTTCGACGGACGACGGCGGCTTCACGGGGTCCGCGACGAACACGCACGGACCCGGCTCGGAGCTCACCTTGTTCGTGTTGCCGGTGAGGTCGGCGCCACCGCCGCGGCCTCCTCGAAGCTTCCGGCAGGTCAGGAACACCACCAGGACGACGACGAGCACCACCGCCGCGCCGACCAGCGCCGCCACGCCGGCCACGACGAATAACTGCATGATTTTCTTCTTGCCGCTCCCGTGCTCGCCGCCGCCGCTCGGGTCGTGCGCCGTAGTGGCATTTCCGTCCTGGTGCGCGACTTTCCCGGGGACCGGGAGCCGCGCGTCCTTGTGGAGCAGAGGCAAGTGAGCATGCGCCGGGGCTGGCTCTGGCGCTGGTGGGAGAGGCACCGCGTGGCCGTGGTGCTGCTGCCGCTTCTCCCTCGGACCGAGACCGCTGAGACCAAGCAGCAGTCTTCTCAACTTTGTTGGATCGCCATTACTGCCAGCTTCATAGGTCGTCTCCTCGCCGTGGCCGCCGATCGAGAAGCAGTAGTGAACACCCCCAAGGCCTGCGATCAAGCAAAAGCAGAGCAGGAGGCGTCTGGGCATGATTGGAGGCATCAAACCATTTCAAGAGGAGATGATCGGTGGTGAAGAGTCAGAGTTCACAGGGGAGTGTTCTTCCGTTAGAGAAAGCTGCAAGATACAAGGGTTGGCGCTGGCAGGACTGCAGGCTGCTAGCGAGGTTTGAATGCCACTCCAAGGAATCGCTGAGCTGAGCAATGGCTGGGAGGTGCGCTCGGCAGTGCAAATGACGGCATTGCATTGTTGCACGTACACCTGCATATATGCTTTTGCATTACTGTATTCATGAGCACGTGTCTTGGTCTGTGACGAGTAAGTTTTCTTCACAGTTCAAAACTCAAATCTGCACGAAATTTAAAGCTGATTGTAGATATCTGGATGTATTGTAGTAGCACTCGCAGAAATCTTCAGGAGTTCGGCTTTAGTAAAACTGGATTAGACAGATGCCATGTCAGCTTATCCTGCACTACTACCATAAACCGTTACTGACTCATTTTCAAACTCGTAAAAAAGCAATTTGACACGAAATTTCACGCCATTTTTTTTATTGCTCTTTCTGTTGTTTTTGTTCGTCTGTCGCTTTGTATGTTTGTTGTGTGATCTGCAGACTTGTTTTTTACCCCAAGACAGCATGGTCCCGGGCAACAGCATTACGCTGCCGCTGATCTCCCGTTGCAAACGATTGAATGCCGTGGTCTCAGGCATTTGAATCGGTCTTACTGCGTGTCAGGACCCGTATGCCTTATTTATATAAACTGTACCATGCCGTGGTTTGTGTCTTGTTGGATTGCCAGCACGTGTGGGTCCTGACGGTTGTTGGAATCGAGTGCCCCCAAAGTGACTCAACGTAGGAGTTCTTGCTCTAGATTCATCTGAACATACCACTAGAGTATGTTGTTTTAAAGCAAGCGAAATGGCAACATAATGAAGGACAAAAAAAGGCACAAAATCGTTGTAGTCAACATACGAGGAAAACAAACACAGAAACATAAAGAGCCACTATACATAGTCCATCTTTGGTGTTGTGTATTGTTGTTAGATTCGAGTGCTCCCAAAGTGACTCAAAACGTAGGAGTTCTCACTCTAGATTCATCTGAACATATGTTGTTTTAAAGCAAGCGAAATGGCAACCCAATGGACAAAATAGGCATAAAATCATTGTACTGTAGTCAACATTCGAGGAAAACAAACCACATACGTAGAATAAATAGTCCACCTCTCGTGCTGTGTATTTCTGTTCAGACTAATGTTCGAGAGTAAAGTATGCTCCAATGATCTACTTTCTCCGTTTTTCTCTTTAAGTTAGGATATGATTGACCGCCGCTAGGCTCTCGTCTAAATTTGCATTAATAACGGATAAAACGGACTAATGTTAAGTTTTGCCATCCGGAGGTAGTAATCTTTTCGCCCTTCATCCTTTAGCTTAAAAGCAAAGCATATCCTTAAACCAGTGAGTTCATATCATAACGGACTCTTCCATGACATTGTTGCACAGTTTTGCTAGTGCATATAATGGACAGACATATCAAAACACATACTCGCATCCTTTTATATTGTAAGGCCTGTTCGTTTCCTGCGCTTCTAAAATTTAAGCACTATCACATCAAAGAGAATCTTACTATTTATGAATATTTCGATCAATTTAATGACAAAACCCTATTGATAGATTGGTGCTAATTTTCGAGATGAATCTAATGAGCTTAATTAATTTAGATTTTGCTAAAGTAATGCTACAGTAACCGTCTTCTAATTATGACTTAATTAATCTCATTAGATTCGTCTCGTAAATTAGTCTAAGGGCCTGTAATTTATTATAATTAAATTTATTTAGTAATCTTAAATAGTAAGATTCTTTTTGATGTGACAACTATAAAATTTAGACCCCAAGAAACAAACACACCCTAAACCTGTTATGACACGAGTTTATAGTTTCGACTTTCGATATGATCGAAGATGCTGCAAGCACAGGTCGATCCGTTCGAGGCAGGCCTCCATTTTCAGGCTCCCCGCCACGTTAAGCTGTGCCAATCATGGGCGACACATGGTCACGGATTATCAAGGCTGATAGGGTCACGCCTCAAAAAGGCAAAGCTGTCAATAGCATCAATGGCAGGGAGGGGCGGGTTTGGTGAGAGCGCAACTACTTCTTGCTGCCGCTGATCACTATTGCGAGAGAATCAGGTCGCGGCATTGATGGAACAGGGTCCTAGTTCTTCCTAATAATTATAGGATTTCTGTTTGGGAATGAGCCATGTTAATAAAAAAACCAATAAAACCGTGGCTTTGTCCACCGGGGTAGTGGAAACGTAAAACCGTGCCGTTCGCACACGCAAACAAGAGTATACATGCAGAGCAAAGATCTCATCGGGCACCGCAACGATGGTGATGACAATTAAGTCGCATCCTAAGTACGAGCATCACATCAAATCTCTGATCACCATTATGCGCTCGGACAAGACTGTACGTGTTCTATTCACTGTAAGAGCAACTTCACCCCAGCCTAAAAAATTGGCCCTCTATTCTTGTCTTTGTAGGTCGGTTTGTATTTTTAGAGGCCCAAGTTTTATATGTCAACTCCAGCATCAAAATATAACTAGGCCTCCATTTGTGTAGCACCCACCTATCAGGCGGAAACATAGATTCCTTTCGGCCGAAGGATTCGGACACCAACCAAATAATTTTAGGCATTTGAAGGGGCTGTTTGGTTTTAGCCCATGCGTGCCTAGCCAAATCGTTGGTCAGCCAAATTTTTGGTGAACAATTCAGCCACCATCATTTTGGCCAACTTTGGCATGAAAATGAACTAGTCCACTATATAGGTCCATTGGCTTGCCAAATTTTGGCTGCAATCCAAAGACATGTACTCTCCATAGTCAATGACCAATTTTTTGGTTTGGCAGCCATTGGCTACAAACCAAACATGCCCTTGGTACTTCAGCTCGCCCCCTTAGGCTATAAAAGGAGAGCCCCGGCCATAAACTAGACAGCCCTCAACCCTAGAAACTCAAGAACACCGTTGTAACTCTCTTCAAGCTCAATACACACTAGATTGTCGGCGCCGCCATCCGGGCCGCCTCCAACCAAGGCCGTCGCGCCTTCCCGGATCCGCGCAGCTAGGTCCCGGATCCGGCGAGGTGGAGCTCGTCGTCGCCATTTAGGAAGGGTGGAGGGAGGGGGGGGGAGGGTGGCAGCGAGTGGAGCGGAGAGGCCCCGCCGCCGCCGTCGCTCGCGGGCTGCGCAGCCCTCTTGAACGTCGGCGAGGCCGGGGAGGAAGCGGCGGGGATGGAGTTGTCGGGGAGCCGAACGCGGGCTTCTCCCCACCACTCGTTGGAGAGGTTATGAAACAAAGCTATTGGTGGCCCAATACGCAAGCCGATCCTCTTTACGTGTCTGTCACACCCGGTTTTAACGACCAAAACCGAATGCATCCGTATGCGTGCCCGGGAACAAGTTTTCACGCACACAGGACAAATAATGTGATAAAAGAACAATGCCTTTAATAAATCGAATACTTACATCGTTATTGTCTCAAAAGACTAAATACAATATACGCTAGCGGAAGACTCCATAACACCACGAGGCAATCGACCAGGGGTTTCGCACGCCTAGACCTTTCTCATCGGTGGTCTTCTCCATCTTCCGAGCAGCAGTAGTTGGTAGCAAAAAGGAAATAGCAAGAGTGAGTACATGTCGTACTCAGCAAGTGTGGGAATACATGACATGTAAGCTGAATGAAAGGAAGGCTAACACATGGTTTGCATCGGAAAGCACCTACACTAGTCAAGTTATTTTAAGCAACCTATTTACTAAGTGAATATGAACCAACGAGGCTACCCCACTGTCAACCACCGCAAGCTACCCTACTTGCAGCAAATCACACTACAAGTTACCCCGCCTGTAGCAAAACAAACTACGAGGTTACCCCGCCTCGTAGCCAACCACACTGCA
Organism: Chloris gayana; assembly: GCA_031894775.1. Taxonomy (NCBI): domain Eukaryota; kingdom Viridiplantae; phylum Streptophyta; class Magnoliopsida; order Poales; family Poaceae; genus Chloris; species Chloris gayana. The sequence goes on from JAUNZO010002342.1 coordinate 26,478, forward strand.
GGTTACCCCGCTCGTAGCTCACCTCACTACAAGTTACCCCGCTTGTAGCTACCAAAGGGTTACCCCACCCAAACCATCCCTCTAGTTCTCGTGAGGATCCGGGCCGTTCGTGACCGTGAACACGGCTGTTAATAACAGCTTTTACACTCTGCGGAGGTTGCACAACTTTACCCACAGGTCGGTGATTCCATCACTATTCGGTGACTAAAACCTCCATTATGCCAGCACACTTCCGAAGGTATGAGGCCAAGAGATCACCGCAAGGTCTTTTCTAAGGACTTCCCGACTTGCAAAACGCCCATGCTAAGGTTTCGCCGCCATCAAAGTGACGCATCACCCAGGGGCCCCCTCTTGCACCGTGGCTTCAAGTACTCCGCCTTTCCTCGCCCGAATCCGGAAGACACCTTCTTCCTTCATCCTTCCTCGACGCTCGCAGAACCGGGAAGCTACCTCGGTACTAAACCTTACCTACCCATTATCAGCCACGTGCTTTGTGCGGAAGTCCTGGGTTGCCGCTCCAAGAACCGGTCCTTATGATCCCCAACAGGTACTACCGCAGCCCAATAGTACTACTACGAGTACCCGTGCATTCCCGCACCATCATCCACATCCTCCTGTCGGGATCACCTAAGTTCCATGTTGCTAAAAAGCATCCCCCAATTCATGATCATTATGTTCAAGTGAATAATTAATCAAGCTTAGCATTTAGTTCAGTTTGAACCCCATTAAAAACAACTGGCAATGACGTACCCATCCTAACATACTACACCATAACCAAGGCGACAAGGTAGAATAGGGAACGAGGTATGACACAAATAGGATTCAAATTAAACGAGTAATGCATGTAATGTAAATTCGGAAAGTAAGAAAGTAGGCGCAATGTGCATCAAGGACACTTGCCTGTTTCCCTTTGCTGCTGCTCATGTCTTCAAGTCTTTCTCTTGAGGTCTTCGAAAAGTACGTTCTTCTATTTAACGTCACACCGATACAAGACATGCAAGAAACAAGCATACAAGCAACTAAGAAACAAGTACACCAAACAATACCTAATGACTATGAAAACAAGTACTACTCCCTCCGTCCCTGAATGTTTGGCATTCTAGCCTCATCCAATTTTCCCAAAATGTTTGGCATTCTCACCTTTCGAGACACCTTTCTCTCTTCCCAATACACCTCTAACTCTATCTCTCTCCTCCTCGTTTCCTGCGCACCTACTTTATTCCTTCTCTTCTTAATCTCCGTGCCCGGAGCTAGAATGCCAAATATATTGGGACGGAGGGAGTAATAAATAGTACTCGTCGCTACGATCTCGTGAGCGCAAGAATCGACTTAATCGGAGTTACGAGCGAAAAGTTATGAACATTTAAAGATCTAGGGTTTAAAACGTAAAACGGCAATTTAAGGACCATTTTGTAAATATGGAAATGTTCAATGGCTAAAAGGTTAAGGTCTAAAATATAAGTTTATAAAACACTAGGGTTCATTTTGCAAAAGAACATGACTTAATGTGGTTTGAGAAAACAGAGCGGATACGTAATTTGATAAAAGAGTAGGGGTGTTTCCGTAAAAATACCATAATTAAAACCTTGAAATAAATATGGCTTAAATACTTAAAAATAGTTTAACAATTAACTAAAAGTCTTTAACGAAAAAGATTAGGTCGAAAACAGAACTAAAACGAAGGCTAGGGTGGCTTTTAAGAAATAAAGGGCATAAACGTAATTAACTATAGGCTTAGAGGGCTAGCATGTAAATTTACCTAGTCACAAAATATACGTTCGCAAAATTAACAAACTACAAGGGCTAATTTGTAAATTTTATATTCCTAGCATGCGGCAAGGATTGAAACATGATTTAAATAAAGTCTATAGTTGGATTTTATAAATAGAAGAACCTAAACATAAAATAGTAAAACTACGGGGGCCTATCTCGCAAAATAGCCAAGCCCGGGGACCTATTCATTATTTTTAGAAAGCATCGGGACTAAAATGTAAAAGTTCAGGACTGAAATATAATTTATTAAAAACCGAGGGTTGTTTTTGTAAATATGCAGGACCTAAACATAATTAAAAATAGGTTCAGGGGTTTATTTGTAAAAATACCATTTAATCAGGAACCAGGGGCTTAAACATAATTAAAACTAAAAATAAGGGAGTTTATGTAAAAATAGAGGGCATGGTCGCAATTAAATTAAACTACAGGGGCCTACGTGTAAATCTACTAGTTTATCGGAATTAAGGGAATTATTTTTAAATGGGAAAAATCCGTGGACCGGGTCTATAGGGTCGTGGACCACGGGGAATCCTCCGGTCCACGGGTCCACCGTGGACCGGGGCTCATACCCCTTCGTTCGAACTAATCGCGGCCGTTGCTTGCTCGATCGGACGGTGCGGGACGCATCCGGCCAGCTCTGGGCGCCGGCGGCGAACAGGATGCGGTGGCGCTCCATGGGAGCTCACCGGAGCTCCTCGATCTCGAGCTATGGGGCACCGTTCCTCATCGCGCTTGGTCCAGGAGGGAGAGGAGGAGGTGGCGAGCTCACCTAGGGGTCTCGCAGGGGTAGAGGCAGCCAGAGGCGGGCCTGCGACGGCGAGGCGGAGGCGGAGCGCTCCGGTGGCGATGCTTGTCTTCGTCCGGGGTTCTCTTCGCGTCTAGCTAGCACCGGAGAAGGCGGCGTGGGCTGGCGAATCTCGTCGTGGCCTCGGCATCCTCTAGGGCGGTCCTCCGTGGCGGTTCGTCGGAGGGGAGGCGAAGGCGGCAACGGCGGCGGCTCGAGCGGCTGTTGCGGGGAGGTGCGAGACAGCGAGGTGGGGGAAAAGGTTGCGCGGGGTGCGGAGCTCGCGGATTTATAGGGTGCGGCGCCCTATGGTCACCGTGGCGCGCACGCCAAGGACGGCGGCGTCGTACGGATGCGGCTAGGGTTCGGACGGGCTGTGATTGGGCTTGCGGGGGCCGGGTAGGGTTGGCGCGGGTTGGGGTTGGGCCGGCAGGGAGCTGGGCCGTGGCCAGGCCGGGAAAAAGAGAAAGGGAGAGAGAGAGAGAGTTGGGCCGGGAGAGAAATAGGCCCATGGCCAGGCTGAGGGTTTCTTCTTTTTCTTTTCTTTTCTTATTTCCTATTCTAATTTTAAAAGCCAATAAAAATGCAAATAATTCTATTCGAATTTTCAAATGAAATAATCACACAATAAAGACCAAATTTAACTAATCAAAACGCATGCATCACAGCCAAAATATAATCCATATTAATTAATTAAATTTAGAAAATAAATGGCTTTTGCATAAAAGGGTTTATAAATTGACTTTTTAAAGCCAATCTTTAATCAACTAAAGACAAACATTTTCATAAATCAAATACATTTATGTGATAAGCCTTTTTCACCCATTTAAAGTATTTAACTATAAATCAAAAATAAAGTATTTCTCAAAGCAAAATCCTTTATAAATCCAACTTTATTTATTTTCGAAAGTAGCTCCTTTTTCTCACATGAAATGATAAAGCTCTCATTTGGTTTTCAAAGTGAAATACCTTGTATAGAATATTGTTTTCTAAACCGATACAATCTTTTTATTAAGTCATTTTCATAATCCAAAATAAATCATATGTTCTTTTGAGAACATTCATTATTGAAACTTTAGAATCAAACTAATTGTTTGAGTTTAAAAGATAATATCTTCCTCTTAACTAAGAAAGAAAGAAAATGTATTTATAATATTATCCTTTAGATAATATTTAAATATGCTTTAAAAAGTTTTAAAATTTTGTGAATTTCGTGCACCATCCAGAATGTGAAATTCGGGGTGTTACA
>JAUNZO010002343.1:0-39478 GCA_031894775.1 Chloris gayana
AGTGGCATTCAACAACATTCGTTTGATAACCCTTTGTCTCAAACCGTCGTGAATACCTATACTCGATATACAATATTAAAAAAAAACAGATCCGAGTTCTCCTGAGATATCTCAAACAAGCTCAGGAAAAGAAATTCTAGAGAACTATTTAGGGTCCTTTGGTAGAGCTTCACTCATAGAAAAAACAGCTTCATTTCTGGATTATGGGTCAAAACAAACTTATCACGCTTATTTCGAACTTATGCAACTTATGCAGATCAAATCGTTTGGCAAAACAGACTTATCCTGTCTGTTTAGAAACAAAGATGTGAGTGTGAGTCGTGAAAAGCTGCTATTTCCAGACTTCACCATCCTAGTACAAAAATGAAAACAGACTCATGGCAGACTTCTATCCATAATCACTTATCCAAACCAACTCTTTGGTACATCTTGGACCATAATCCAAAGCTAAAGTCGTTGTATAAGTTCGTACTCAAAGGGACCCTTAGTTTCACAAGAAAATCAACATGATATAAAAAGAGATAATGCATGGCAACCTTGATTAGCTCTTGTTAAAGCAAAGACAAATTATGCATCGACTGCTTCAAGATTTATTTTTCATCATTCTTGTCATGGAATTCGTAGTATTTTCTTTGGAAAAAGTCTATTTTACTCCTCGAACAATCCACTATGTATAAATTACACCCAAACAAAATTTTGCTCACTTTACTCCCTTAAACAATTTAAATTGGTTCAGTTTACTTCCTTATAAAATTTCTCGTTTTTGTTTCTCTTTATACGATTTGATTTTGAACAAATTTTGCATGACGATAGATGGTATCATTCTCTATATAAATGAAAATATTTTGTAGTTTTTCTTAAATATTTTGTATACAATTCTAGAACTACACAATTAAGACGATAATTGATGTTATTAAACTATAAAATATATGTTTAATATGTATATTATATAGTTTAAATGTAAGGTTCAATGAAAACCAAGCACTGTGTAAAATTTGAGCACTAAACTCAGCTCGTACAAATGAAAATATAAAAGCGAAATTACATCGGGGAGTAAATTGTACCAACTTAAATTGTTTGGGGGAGTAAAGTGAGCCATGATTTTTTTCGAGGTGTAATTTGAACAGAGTGGATTGTTTGGGAGAGTAAAGTGGACTTTTCCCTATTTCCTTTATACTTTTTTTCCCTGTTGAACTCACTCATAATGAAGTGCTTGAAACATTGCTAGTATCTTCAAACTCACAAGTATTGTTCTAAGCCAATGTCAGCTAGTCATAAGATTTTATCTACACCACCCTTGGTTCGAATGTTGTCATCTACTTACTTTTTTCTACGGGTTATTTGTCCAATGAAGATAACTTGTTAGTTGTTACTATGTTTTTTAAACATTTGATGGACTATTTTTTATTTTAATTATCTTTAGATCCTCCACAATCCACATTCCTATCATAGACTTTTGTGTTGGAGCGATTCTAAAATAAGGGTGTGTTAGTTTTTTGAGTTTAAACTTTATAACTCGTCACATAAAAAAGAATCTTATTATTTAGGAGTATTAAATAAAAATTAATTATAAAATAAATTACAGGTCCCTAGACTAATTTACGAGACGAATCTGATGAGGTTAATTAAGTCGTGATTAAAAGACGATTCATCGTAGCATCACTTTAGCAAAACATAGGTTAATTAAGCTCATTAGATTCATCTAAAAAATTAGCATTAATATATCAAAAAGGTTTTATTATTAAATTAATATAAATATTTATAAATAATAAGATTCTCTTTGATGTGACGATGCTAAATTCAGAGGACGAAAAACGAACATGCCCGACATTGCCCTTCCTTCTTTTGATGATGTTACTACTTTTATGGTACTTCGGCAAAAAGGGGCAAATGATCCAAAGTAAAAGCACTTAAGTCATATATAAGTACTAGTACAACATTAATAAAATACAAATAGTAGAAAAAATTTACAAATCTCTCCACCCTTTAAATTCACGAGTGGGATTGTTACACATCTAATGGTTCGTATTGATTGCATCACAACGGACGGTTACAAGCGATCCCACCTCCTAACTAACCATCGACACCTTTCAATTTCGATAAGATTGGGCAAAAAAAGAAATCCAACTGTCGTTCTCCGGTCGAAGCACCGTCGCGAGCGTCTCCCGTTTCCGTGCGCCACCTACTATTGCACATCCGCCCATCGTTGGTCGCCACCGCCACCGGTAGGTCCTCTCTCCCGCGCACGGATGTCGATCCGTACTCACTTGAGGGCCAATCTTTGTCTTAGCCTACATGATTCAAGCGTCGCTCGTCGCCGCCGCTCGTAGGTGGCCATGGCTTATGTGGCTTAGCAATCGGACTCGAAGCGCGCCCTTCGAGCTAAACCGCACCCGACCCTTCAAGCTAAACCGCACCCGAGGTCGTCCCTACAAATTTGTGAACTCCCCGCCCTCTCCATTCTTCTCCCCGTTAATCCTTTTACCTAGAGAAAACAGAACCGTGCAATTGACCGTTGTTCTCGGTAAGTCGCGGCCGCCCGCCTTTCTCTTCATCCAAGCCAAGGTTGCACTCTTTGATGCTTAAAACGGAGCCGCAGGGCCACTAGGAGTACGTAGAGCCCATACCCGCCACCCTCGCGCGCTGAAAACCGCCTCTCAGACGAATACCGGTGAGTCATTCGTCGCCTCGATGTTATGTGCTTCGAGCCGCCGTTCATCGCGCCGACCGTTGTATTGCAGCCGCAGAAGACATCAAGACTTATACGACACAATGCGACCCATGCTAGACGACGCAAAACCGCTCTCGACGAACATCGACATCGCACTCATCGTCGCGAGAATAACCGGAGCCGTCGCGACCTCTTTCAACCTTCGGTGAGTGCACCGATCCCCTCTATCCATTTTACACCGGTTTGTGTAGAATTTCGAGAAGTGTAGCGTGCTCGTGGTGTCTTCGGCGAGCTCGGAGCCTAGCCATGGCATCCGCCACACTCGTTTGAGTCCCCGGCATCAACGTGAGTTGTTTTGTTTAGTTGCCTTGCCGTCAACCGTTCGATCTCCAAGCAATGACTTAGATTAGATTGAAACATACCCCTTCACTACCCAATTAGATGCTGCCACATGTCGCAACATAATCCTAGCCAGCTTTTCCTTTTTAAATAAATTAATTTATGTTTATTATGTTATGATGACGTCGCTTTTGCAGAGCGATTCGATCGGTTTCATTTTATTATTGCACACGCTTTTGCATAAAATCCCTTACTTTATTTATCTCATTATTTTTTCATACTAACTCAGAATTAGGTTGAGTCTGAGCTCCGCGAGATCGTAGAGCGCCAGCGAGCTGCCCATGTTAGTGCCCGACGAGCGTGACGCTCATAGTCATTGGTGGCCCAAATAAGAATTTGGCCCAAATAAGAATTTCATGATTCATTGTCTTTGAGAAATCAATTGTCAGTTTTCTGCTGCAATTTGATATTAAATTGTTCATATAAGTTCTTATATTAGAGTAATAATATACCATAGCGTGTAGCACGGGCAATATACTAGTCTGGTTAAAAAAAGCAAAAAAACGCTGTCGAAATCCGGAAAGCGCAAAGACGCCCTGCACGAACCTTTGCGCCACCAAAGCGGAGCCCCTCCTTCCATCATCAAAAAAAAAAAAAAAAAGAGCGGAGCCCCTCCCTCTCGGTCTCGACCGCCGGTAGCGGACGCCCCAAACTCCGTTCCTTGGGGTCAAAGAAAAAAAAGATCCGTTCCCCTGAAACCCTAGCCTAGCCGCTCCCATCCTGCTCCCGCCGGCCGCGCCGCCGCCCGCTCCTCCCGTGTATCTCCCCTAGCTGCTGAAGGTTCCCTTCTGTTCGTGCAGGCGGCGGCGATGGCGTCCTCCTCGTCTTCCAGGCATCAGGTCACCATCACCCTTGGCCGTAGCGGTCAGGTGAGCCATTCCTCCTCGGTCGACCGTGCTCTGTGTCTTGCGGATTAACCTCGTGGCTCATTTTCCGTTGCAGATTCTGCTTTTCGTGTCGTTTGTGGGTTGACCGATTAGGTGCGGGGTAGATGATCTGATCGAGGAAACATGACGCGGCCGTGTAGCTTTGCCTAACCTAATCTTGATTCGGGTGCGCGAGTGCTGGGCAGTTAACTTGGGTTAAGATATGCGGTTCAGGCGATTTCGTGTGTTCAAATGGTGTTTCATGTTGCTAGATTTGGTTGCTGTGTGCTCAAGGTACCAAGGTTAAGGTATCATCTCAAGGGATGATTGATTGATGTTGTGAGGTATGGTGTGTGAGCTAAATAGTACCTGACTGGTTATTCCAAGGATATAGCAGGGGAGCCTCTGGACCTTTTACGGGGGTGTTTGTCTGCTTTTCTCATGAGTGTGTATGGTTTGTTTAAGAAAGCAGAGGGGAGAATTTATTACTGCGGGTAATGCGTTTGGTATGTGTTTATATATCTGTAACACTTGAGTTACTTGTAATTTTCCAACATGAGTAGAAGGCAGAAGCTTGTGTAGTCTGCTTCTTCCGAGTCCGTTTTAGGGCATGCCCATGCCCATTCCAATAATGTTTATCAGTACTTATTGGCCATACTCAGCATTACTAGTTTGCTATATCCACATTCTGCTTGTCTGTTGTATGCTCATTCTGCTTTCAAACGTTGTATGCTTGTGTTAAGCTCTAGAACGCATATTAACACCATGTTACTCCTGTTATTTTTAGTGAAGCCCTCACGTCACCTCTTTGCTTATGCCTGTTCCGAGTCCGTTTTAGGGCATGCCCATTCCAATAATGTTTATCAGTACTTATTGGCCAGACTCAGCATTACTAGTCTGCTTTATGCACATTCTGCTTGTCTGCTGTATGCACGTTCTGCTTTCAAATGTTTGTGTTAAGCTCTAGAATGCATTTCACACCATTTTACTCCTGTTATGTTTTTTGGTGAAGCCCTCACCTCACCTCTTTGCTTATGCCTGTTTATATTATTCTAAACCATTTGATATAATACATTGTCCGTGAACTTTCTCAGATTTAGTAAAATATCTGAGGCTGATTTAAAGTTTTCTTTTCCATGATGGGGAGTTCTGGCTGGATGGATGCCAATGCCCCTATAACACTTGGATGCCTTTTGCATCTATCACGTTTCCCTACATGAGTTTTTACTTCAACTTCTTCACATAGTTTTTTTTTGCCACAGGTTGTCAAAAGGAGGGCTATTTCTGATACTGGTAATGATGATGAAGTACCATTTTCAGGGAAAAAACGGTCCATGAGGGAGAGGTTAGGAAATCATATGGTTGATTCTGATTTTATCGAAAGCCAACAGAGAAACAAAAGGTATCTTTCTTGGATCTGTGATTTCTGTTGTTTGCACACAATGCAAGTTTTTTCATTTGTGCTACTTGACCTCCAATTATATCTCAGGGCTTGAGCTTTACAGTGATACTTTTTCAATTATTCAAACAGCTTAAATGCATTTTATGTGTTAGTGTCAACTGCAACTGGCCATCATGCAGGCTATACATTTAAGTTACAAACGTTGTTATCAATTCTTTTTTGACCTATTGGTATTGCAGTTACATTTTATGCAATCTTAGTTAGATTTCTATCAATTTACTCAAGGCAAAATGCAATTTTCTGTTCCAGTTGAGTCATTAACTGCAGTATCATATCAAATTTCCTGATCTAAACTATTGCCAGTTCAAGCAGAATTAGCATTACCTTAAGTATATGACATGTGTACTTTTTCCCTCCTTGTATTCATTTTTGTGTTAGATGGACTGCCTATTCCTTCTTTGCGTATGTATTCACCTGTAATTCATTTTGTTATATTCAGCAAGCACTTGCTTTATGAAGACCATAATATGTGTGCTGCCAACTGGTGTATTCATTTTTCTATTTATGTATCCAAGCAGTAGCTTTCCCTTCACTGTTGCCTGTTTCTCTCACTTTGCAGGCGACATACAGAAAGCAGTAGCTCGCATGAAAATGATGGTAAACCTTTACTTCTAGTATTCAGTTCACATGGTTCGAAATTGGCCTGACACAACTTTGTTGCATATGTTGACCTGCATAACACTAGACCAACACGTTGGCAAGGATGATCTGAGACTGAAACTTATGAGGAAAGGCTTGTTACAGAGGAACAACGGAGTGGATCTCCGTGAAAAGCTTTCTCGGAATCGTAAGAATTTACCGAGATATGATCCAAGAGGCCAAGTCCCAGAATCGAGGGTGAGGTATGATATGAGGGACAAGGAACCAGAACTAAGGCCTAGATATTCTTTGAGGGAGGGTGTCTCTGGTTCAAGGCCCTCTGCTGTTGTTGCGAGCCGAGTTCCTTCTGCAAGAAGCATGGATGATTTGATACAGTTGGACTCTTCAAGAAATCCTTACTCGTCTTGGGTATCTGATCGTTCGAGGCACCGGCCACCTGAAATGCCCACAAGAGTCCGGGATGACACATCTTCACCAAGAGCTTATGAGCAGATTCGTTCTATGCCATCCCTTAGACCTGCCGGTTCCTCAAGAGCGCCTATTCATGCTACAAGAGATGCCCCTGAGACATTAAGATCTCAATCATATGTTGGCAAATCCACCATTTCTGTTGATACGGTACCGAGGGCTAATGGAATCACTGCATCTACTACAGCTCCGCCTGCAGCCCCTGTTATGGTTTGTATTTGCACTTCCTCCCATAGATCTGAATTTAGCTAGGTTTCTGAGAGTCCATGTTGCTTTTTGGTTTGTTATCAGTGATTTACTTGCTTATCTATGTGGTGTTTGTTCCTGGTCACATTGATACTAGCAACTTTTTTAGTCACATGGGTTTTTAGCTGGACTTCGGTTATGCAAATAATTATGACCTATTGCTTGAATTGTTTTGACACTGTTCTATGTAATTGCGCAGATAGAACCTCCATTAACAGTTGCTGAATTGCTGAATTCACTTGGTCTTGAGAAGTATGCTGTTCTCTTTCAGGCTGAGGAGGTAATATCCCATTATATCTTCCATTTCAATCTATTAGAACGATTATTTGTAATAATTTTGCTGTATATTTTGAATTTTCTTGTGTAGATAGCAGTGTCACTGCTATAGGTTTGATACCTGTAGTCTGAGTTCTCATAGGGATGCCTTTCACCCTTATATTTGTTTGTTGCATGGTGTTACAATCTAATGTTCCTTAAATATCTCCAGTAGTTTTCTGGAAGCTTGTTAATTCATTAGCAGCATTTCATCGATCTAGTTTCATGTTTTCCGCCTGTTCCTGAGATGACCCTAGAAATATTTGACACCATCTCATGTTTTCTGCCTGTTCCTGAGGTGATGCTATTTGTCACCATCTCATATTTTTTTCCAGTTTATGCTGAATATATTTCTCAGTCCATTCAAGCTTACCATTTAGGACACACATTGTATGTTTTAAGGTAGTGGATTATTTTATGGGATGATTGTTGTGGCAATATTACTTTTTTTTGGTCTTAAATACTGTTTATTTGTTTGCAGGTGGATATGCCTGCGTTGAGGCAAATGGGAGAAAGTGACCTCAAAGACATGGGGGTACCAATGGTAGGTTGGAAATGTGCTGCCTTTTTAACCAAGCTAGCCTAATAGCATCTCTCTAACAGGAAAGAAAATATGATTTTAGAAACTAAAATGACACTTCCATCTGTGACGTTGTCAACAACTTCTCTGTATAGGATGTGCATGCAAAGTTGTGACCCCATATGAACTGTGAAACCAAAAAGTTTATGTTCTTTGGCTACTTAAGCACTGTTACTGTTAGTGATGATACTGGATTGTAATCATATTATGAATGAAGGACTATTAACTGAAACTGAAACCTGCAACAGAAATGTCACCAAGTATGCTTTTGTCAGAAAGTTGGATTCTGCTGTTCCTATTGGCAGACAATTGGTTATCAAGTACTGTCCTTTGATGTCAGTAGATATGAAACCACATGACTAATCTTATGCATAGTATTTAATGTACTAGCATATACTAATACATTGTTCATATGCCTTCCAGTGAGTGTAATGGCTACAAAAGTAGGCAAGCGAACAGTTTCTTCCTAATCAAGAGGGTTGTGTGGTGTGCTGCGTCTTGGCTACCAGTTTGTGTTTGATCTAACAGTGGCTAATACTGATACTAACCACTTTTATATTTAGAAATGACTTGTAGCATGATCCAGGTTAGTTCGCTATAAGAAAGCAAAAAGAGTGTAAATTATTTATGGATTACCAATTCAAAACTACTGTTAGGAAGAGTGACTGCACTACATGAACTGAATGTTTTCTACTGAGATTATTGACCATCCCCTTAATAATAGATTCTTCTGGGATTTATAGTTTGTTGAATAAGTTATGTGCATTACCATTGGCCATGGCCCATGGTATTGATGGATGTTTTTTTTTTCCTCAGGGCCCAAGGAAGAAAATTCTTCTTGCATTAGGACCTAAATCAAAACAACGGCAAAGATGAGGAGCATGGTCCGGGACATGGGAAATTTGTTTGCTACTGCAAATTATTGGCGTAAGAATGCTTTATTGCAGACCTTGTATATCCTCAACGGTTATCGTAGTTGACCTTTTTGTAGATTAGTTTCACGCCTTTCTCGACGCGTGTAAAAGTCCTACCTGTGAGCGGATAATACCAAATTTCTATCATGTACACTCTGCTGCTCGCCTGGCTATTGTTAAGAGTAGCAGGCTTTGAAACAGGTGGATACATATGGTTTGCCACCTTCCAGTCTTGAAATTGGTGGGGATATATGAGAATTGACACCAAACCTGCTTGGGCGGGTGAGAACTTTCTGTTTATTCGTTGTGACTCAATTCTGCTCCGGAGTCACCAAAAAACAGTTTGGTCTTGGAACTTTATTTTCTTTACCTTTTACTATCAAAAATCTTTATAGGGGTTGGCCTACTGAAGTTATCACCGTCTGTTCTACTTCTATGGCTGTATCACGACTGGGCTCTTCTCTTCCCAGGTGCGGTGTGGCAGCATCCCTTACTGCAGCACACTAGATCGGGCAGAATGCTGCTGTGGCGTGTAATTTTCCCCGGTGCTCTGCGCTGCCTTCAGGGATCGATGTGCGCTACTACGGGAAACTCAGAAGTTCCAGCGCCTGGTCCCTTTTTTTATTATTATGTGTGGGTGTGGTAAGCTAGCTGGCCGTGCATTTTAGTCAGTTGCTGGAAGCAGTGTGTTGTGATCAGAAGTTGTAATTTTTACTACCTGCTGCTCCGAAAATAGTCGAAACGAAATATGGTAACATGAGATCCCTGCATATATTTTCAGGCAAAGCTGCAGAGATAAGTGGAGGTTTACAGTTGCCACTAGCTTATTTTCTGATGGGACGATAGGATGCAACGAAGCGTACAGTCACACAACGGCTCAGAAAGTCAGAACTCAGAAGCCATTCGCGCATGCAGGCACCGGCACGGCGGCACTTCTAGTTTTGTTATCAGACAGGCAGGCCTTTTCGTGATGTTGTCATGTTGATGCGGCTTTTGGGGAAGTGCTTGGTGACGCGTCCGTGCTCGTTGCAGAGACCACGCGCGGGCCGCCATTGTGCCGAACTGCTCCTGATAAGCGCCGGGAGACTAGTTAGAAAAGCGACGTGGTGATGAGCTGAAAAGATAGGTGGGCGAGGGGAGTCGACTGGCTGGCCACCGAGAAGTCGGCGTAAAGCATCAGAATCTGGCCTATGTATTAATTGGTTTTGTGGCCCAGAGGCCCAGATTTCAGTGAGAGGGCAATGAGCCAGATCTACAAATTTCTTACCTGGAGGCAGTCAGCACAAGCTAACAGAACAGGCCCAGTGCAGCCTGCTAGTTCGTTTTATACCTGTCCAAACGGGCCGCCCGGCACGGCCTGGCCCAGGCACGCCAAGGCACGGCCCGTTTGTTTTCGGGCCGGCACGGCCCGAATTCATTTTGGGCCGTGCCGTGCCGGCCCACGTGCCAGGCCGTCGGCCCACGGCACGAATTATACAGGCCGTGCCGGGCCGGCCCGTTAGGCCCGTTAGGCACGCCGGCCCGTTAGGTACGCCGGCCCATTAACGTTTAAATGGAGCAAAAATGGCAAAGAAATATGGAGTTTTAGTGGGATTCGAACCTGGGTCTTCTAGTTTCTAGAAGAGAGACTTACCACCAAGCCACTGATGGGTTGATGTTTGTATAGAAACCATATATATTTTAAATAAGTTATTTTCGAACCGTGCCTAAATGGGTCAATTTCGTGCTTTTCTGGGCTAAGGCCTAAACGGGCCGTGCCCGTGCCGCCCGTCGGGCCACCCCGTCGGGCCAAGCACGGCACGACACCTCGGGCCGTGCCGGCCTTTCGGGCCGTGCCGTGCTTAGACCGTGCTTTTTTTGTGGGCTTCCGGACGGCCCAAAAGCACGGCCCAAATGGCCACCTTTATTCGTTACCAGCAGCTGCATAGCAACCGTGGCCTGGGTTTGCTTACCTCTGTTCACGCGTGAGCGCCTAAAGCAACTAGCGCAAAGAGACAAGTAACCATGTTATTTTCGTTTTTTAGTGCAGCAGCAGGGGGCTCTCCACGTTGTATTCACTTTTAATCTTGCTAATGCTAGCTCCTGATTTGTATTATTGCTGAGTGCCTATTACCTAACCTAAGCCTACAGTTTTTTTATCTGTGCTTTTCATAAATCTTCTTAGTTTGATTTATCATACAAGTCTGATATGTTCGTGCAAAAGGGTTCTAAAAGAGACTTATTTATTCAAAATACTAGAAGTATGATATGATGCTTTTTTTGTAGAACAAAAAATCATGTTATGAAACTGCCAACAATTATGTGCTACAATGTTTTGTGAGAGATTAATTGTTGCGGTTAATTGTGGGTGAATTTATCGTAATGATTGGCGGTAGAGGTCGAACCGGTCCGGCTCGGCTCATTACACATACGAGCTAAAAACTTAGCAGTTGGAGAGCCAACCTCTCCCTCCAATAAACAGGAGCATGGTATTATGGAAAAAAAAACATGCACTTTTTTTATGGAAAAAAACATGCACTAAAGTTATACAAACTGTAAGCATGTGTTTGCATTTCAAATTGTAGGGCCTCATATCTCATTTCGCACCGGGGCCCCAAATACATAGAGACGGCCCAGGAACGGCGGCCGAGACCTCCTTAGCCGGCTCGACCTCTCCGCCCCGTAGCCGCCGTGCCTAGCCTCGGCCACGGCCTCCTCCCCTGGTGGTGGATCTCCTCGCGCCGCCGCATTCAAGGCCCGCTCGCCGCATCTAGGGCCTGCCTCGGCCACGCCCTCCTTACCCGGCCGCTTCTAGGGCCCGCTGCATCTCCCCGCGCCGTCGCATCTCCCAGCTCCGCCGCGCGAGCACCGCTGCCCCGGCACGAGTTTCGCCCGTCGGACCCAATTTCGGACTTCCGTTGGAGACAAGCAAATCTGGGTGGTGCCCCACCGTTGGAGACAGCCTGACGGCAGCGAGTACAATTTACAATCTGCAGTTTGGCGGAGTGGAGGAGATGTTCCGAGGAGAAGTCGGAGGCGGAGTGGAAGAATGTTTCGAGGAGGAGTCGGATGCGGAGTGAAAGAGATGTTCCCAATATTTAAGCGAAGACGAAGCAACTTGCGATCCGAAGGAGAAGCTGGTGTTGGAGAACTCTGCGGAACGGAAGAAGAGGAAGGCGAAAGGCAAAGCGATGTGCGATGCGGCGGAGATAGAGCCAATGTCGGAGAACTATGAGGAGCAGAAGACGGGGAAAGAAGCTGAAGAGTGTGATCCGATTGCTGAGAAGTTCAAGGATCCTCTCGCCTTCAATTACAAGTCCCACAAACAATTTTGGAACCATGTGTATGCCAAGTTCAATGGTCGCTTCGAGGACAGCAGTAAGTGACTTGTTAATTTATCTGTCAGCATGTCGGTTACTTGATAAACACGGGTTTTTGTTAGTGTATTTAACTGATTTTTTTCATATACTTTATATTCCTAATTGATGTTAGGTTATTTTAATAAATAGGTAAATGCGGTAGGATCAGGTTTGTTAGTTTGAATGTGAACCATGCGCATGTTAGTTGTTTACTACTGCTATTGGACACAAATTTCCAACTCAAGTTAATTATTTTTTAATAAACTCAGGTTGCTTTCAGTACCGCATTTGCCTCAAGTATTTCATTACTTTACTACCTGTGATAGAATTATATGTCATTATAAACATGTGGTAGGATCAGATCTGGACTGAAGAATAATCGTAGTTCATATGCAACTGGTGCACATTTTGTTGGCTTTATTAGTACTGCTACTGTTGGACACAAGAATTGTTAACTCATTTGAAGTTTCCAATTACATGCAGCAAACATCCCTTGCATGCGTTTCACAAATAAACCACTGCCCTACGATGCTACAGCATCCAGAACTTTAGAGGTACTTTCACTTAAAGTGGCAAAAATAAGTGAAGGCTTGCAGCTGCCGCTGGATGTATTTGGTGTGGTTGCTCTGCGTGATTCGTTGGATCACAATCGCAATGTCATCTTCCATCGGGAAAGGGATAGCTGTCTAACCATCACGAATCAGGTCCTAATATTTCTTGCAACTATCATCTGTATTGTCATGTCTATTCCTTGCATTCTCTGTCACACACTGTGTCTCTTAGTTATTCGTATGTGTCTGGTAATATCCATTGTTTATCTGCACTGAACCATCTTAGGTGGGTCATGCAATTCTGTTACTTGCATCCTGTGTATATTATCATGACTACCACTTAGGTCATGAACCATCATAGTTAGGTCATGCAATCATGTAATATCTATTCTTTCGAAGAACCATTGTACATCCTGTGTATAATGTTACCATGGTTGCCTCTAAATTGCCATGTGGCCATGGCCATTACCTGCGTATCTGTATAAACAAGTGAGAAGACCAAATTTATGTTGGCTGTTACCGTCCTGGATTGGTCTGAGGGAGTGCAAGGGAGGATGGAGGATGGAGAGAGACATGTTAATGTTTTGCCCTTCATTCCTACATGTCCTTGGACAGCTTGATGCTTTTTCATTCTGAAAAATCTGAAAGCTAACCAACCATACCAAACTTAATGGGCAAGCAAACGATTCAGGAGATAGCACCTGCGGGTAAATGTCATTTGTTTGAAAACTGAACATAGTCAGACTTATCATCTTACTAATTTAAAATGATACACAAGTCTGAATGCATTTTTTTATAGCATTGAGAGGCGAACGGTCCCTCAGCCTAGTGGTTGAGGTGGCCTAGTAGCACCCGAAGGTCCCGAGTTTAGGGGTTTTCTCGATCTGCGTGAGAAGATCTTCTTCTTAGCAGAATACTCCGGGGGCTGTCATACCCTTGCGGTTCGAGGGTTATATATATATGGACAGCAGATAATAATGTAAAGGTTTGCAACTTTGTATGAATTTTGCTATTTATATTTGACTCCCACATCCCCCTGGGAGGCTCTGAATTTTGCTAGAATTTTTCCAGGGCTGTTTATAATTTTGCCCATTTTCATAATATGCATTCATTATTATTCCTGTTTCATATGTTAATGATCTGTGTGCTATCATTTGTGTTATACACCTTATACATGTTTTTTTGTAATGTTTGTATGAATTATGCTTGTAACTGTTTTCCTCTTTTGTTCGCTTAATGTTTTTGTGCAGGATCCATATTTAGTCCTGACGGGTCCTATGCGTGCTGCCATATTGTGTGACCCTGTAACATTGGAGGTATCATTGCATGTTAGGGGTGCCACTAAATCTGATGACAAAGAATTAAGCCTTCTAGCTACTTCATTCTGGGATGGCACTAATCCTACGGCTTCATACTTCACTACAAAATCTTACGCCAGCAGGCTAAGCACATTGGAATTCAGTCTTGGTGTTATTGTTTGGTCTGTGGAAGCTACAATCAGTGTGAAAGTCAGTTCTGGCTCATGGCCAAATGGGTTTTGTGGTTGTTTTGTTGCCTTTACAGATAGTTTAAACAAGAAAATTATGTTGCTTGATTCTGGATCCAAGGAAGTGCCTCTCGCAGGACACAATGTCAACCTTTCTCGCCGTGTTGTTTCTGTTGAAATTAATGGAAAGTTGATAATTTCTGTCAATGCTTCGGATGGTAGTGTTCCCTTATTCGGCGAAGTGGATTTCCAACCTCAAAAAGTTGGTACAAGCTCCAAGAAACTCTATATTGATGGATTCTGCCCATTGGAAGTCACTGTGTCTTGGTCCCTTTTCTCAACACTGCCTGCAAGTGAAGTTTAGGTATAGGAAGTACTGTGGTCGCAATTAAGGTTATGTTTGTTTTAATATGGGGTTATTTTAAGGTGTCTGTGTTAACTAATGTTACTAATCTGGTGGTCCCCGGAGCCCTGACTGCCCAATTCGCCTGTGGGCTTTCACAAGAAGCAGCCCGGTGTCTGTTCCGAAGCAGCGGCGCGTGGTTCGCAGCGACAACGCACTTCACTAGTTCACTTGACTACTGTAATATGCAGAGCAGGTACTCTTGTTCGCGTACGACCGCAGCGCACGAAGAACCCGAGAATCCTATTCTACGAGCGTGTATCCCACCTCACAAATCTAAAACTTATTCCAAACTTTCTTCTAAAACTTTGTTTTCCAGAGTTTTGCAACAAACTTTCCTAAAAATGAAAAGCTTTTTTAAAAGTTTGTTTCCAAAGTTTTGCTACGAAACTTTCAGAGAAACTCTCTCACTTCAAACTTTGTTGTAAAACTTTCAAAAAAAACCTTTACCTCCAAAGTTCTACAATAAACTTTCTAAAATGAAAAGTTACCGGTACAAGACTTTCCACAAATAGAAAGTTTGCTAGCAGGGCTCTTGCGCACGCGCGCTTATTAGCCTCGGGCAATTCTAATCTGCGCGCGTGCGTGAGGACGGAATTGAGCAAACCTTCGGATATGAAGAAAACTTTCCTTGTTTGTGAAAGTTTTGCACATCCCGCATCTTTCTATTAGGAAAGTTTTTTCTCAAAACATTGACAATAACTTTTTCCCTGAAACTTTCACAGAAAGTTTAAATCAGTCAAAGTTTAGATCCAAATTTCATCGAAATGTTTCAAGGAAACTTTGAATCAAAGTTCAGTAAAAAAGTTTGAATCACAAGTTTAATAAAAAAGTTCAGTCAAAAGTTTCGTTAAAACTTTGAATCAAAAGTTCAAATCAAAGTTTCATTCAAACTTTCTCGAATCAAAGTTTCATTCAAACTTTCTCGAATCAAAGTTTCCTTCAAACGACCTGGAGGAACGGAGGAAGGTACGGGAGAGAGAGAATGAAAGAGAACAGAGAGACAGATAAGATAGGAGCCGTGGATACCGGTTCGTGAGGAGACCTGCTAGCGAACGCACGCGCAAAAGAATTTCCGGGGCTCCGGGCCTGTTTATGTGCATTAGCTCGGCCAGAGGCATCAAATCTGCTACGAGACACTGCGTGCGCTTTCAACCTTGTGCCGGTGCAATATGGACGACCACAAGGCAAGTTGAAGCTGTGAAGGTAGGCTCCGATCCCGGAGGTGACCACGAGCTGATGTGGTTGCTGGAGATGGATGTGGAGGCAGGGGACGGACGCGGCGGAGAAGAAATCAGTGAACAAGGCCGCCACCAAGAGAGAAGCGGCGGGGAAGAGTTACAAAGGGAAAGGCAACGCCGTGTTCATGACCAACGAGGAGAAGTTGAAGCTGGAGCTGGACAATTATTTGGAGTGGAAAAGGAAGCAAGAAGCGGATGAGTGCGATCCGATGTCGGAGGAGGTAACAGACCCCTGCGCCTTCGAAGCTAGGTCGTTCAAGCAGAGGTGGGAGGAGATCTATGGTGCCATGGGCTACGGTAACTTCGGCGACACCAGTGAGTTACTTGTCAATTATATATCTCATTCTCTCTATCTACTCGTCAATTACTTATTCTTTGGTTCGGGTTGTTCTGGTTCCTAACACGTTCTTAATCCTCTACAAATGCAGCTTCTCATTTTGTGTTGGATTCTGGCGCCAAAACGCGTGACAGTCTGCAGGTGTTGGATTCATGCACCTTGAAGTTCTTTCCACCTGCTTGCTGCTTTGCTGTTGATGTATGTCAGTCCGTTGTGGACTAGTTGTATTGCTCTGTTTTGTTCAATGTTGAGTGGCACGGACTGCTCGCTATAGATGTTGGTAATCCAAGCTGTAACAGCTCGGAGTCGACAGATGGCGGTGTCGAGCCAATACCCAACCGCTTTGTGTCCCGGCGGATGTAGTAGCACAATCTCGTCCTCGTCGTGCGCGAGCAAGGCCTTGAAAACGCGATCGAAAGCTTTGGCCCGGTCACGGATTTGAAGTTGCTGTGCACGGTGGTCGGTAGAGGGCCCCGGAAGAGCGGCCTTGCCGGCCAGGTTGGGCGATTTTAAGGCGGGCGTCCCATGCTGCCGGCTGCAACCGCTCACCGGTACGGTACATGGCAGCTGCAATTGCCGCCTGCCTTTCGCTTCCATGTGCCGACGGGCGGTTGCTCTCCTCCTACAGGCCCAGCAGGGCGGCGCAGGTCCGCCCTCGCGTTTGTTTCCATCCATTTTGTTTTGTTTGGACCTTCCGCGTGGCATGACATGAGGTGGTGCTTGGTTTTGCGGTGGTTGCTGCTGTAAACCGTATACGGGCAATCGCTAATCAGCTGGATTGGCAGATGTAGACATCTCTCCAGCCTTCCCAGGCAGATTTGTCTGATTTCCGATGGAACACGACAGGACGCAACGATGCATCATGCATGTGAACTGTAATCGAGGATAACGAGATGTCAGTACCGGTGTTCAACTCGGAACGAGGTGACATTTAGTATTTGGTCAGTATCTCAAAGCTCAAGCACACACCATTTCAATTCTTCGTAATAGTAGCTCACTGACTCGACCAATCCAGTCCTAAATTACGGGAATTCTTACAAGCACATTAGCAGAAATCAACAGCAAGAAGAAGTAGCAATAGCAATGCCTCAAATCAGTCGAGTGCGTCGCATCGCCGCCTGATGACCCCCTGCCTGCCGGTCTTGACCCCGACGGCGCCGAGCCTCTGCATGGCGGCGGCGAAGTCCTCGAAGAAGGCGGTCCGGTTATCCGCGTAGCGCTGCACGAAGACCCTGGTGGGCGGGTACTCCCAGAGCGCGGCGTCGGAGGCGAGCAGGCCCAGCCCGCGCGGCAGGTTCTTGTAGTAGGTCTCGTCGAAGTCCCGCGGCGTGACCACGTCGTTGAAGATGGAGACGGTGGGGTCCGCCCTGTATCCCGCGCACGACGTCCGCAGCGCGCGCGCGAACTCCGGGTTCAGCCTGGGGTCGAACCCGTCCCCGGCGCCGCGGAAGCCGTAGAGCCTCCCCGCGAACTCGGCGCAGTGGGAGAACCCGACGGTGTGGGCCCCGGCGAGCGCCACCATCTCGCGCGGGGTGATGCCCTTGGACGCGAAGAGGCGCGCCATGGCGCGGGCCGACATGTTGGTGCGGGGGAGGTTGCCCTCGACGTCGCGCGCGTCGGAGCGGGGCGCGTCGCGGCGGCCCAGGGCCACGGGGAAGCGCGGCCCGCCCAGGAGGCCCACGAGGTCGCGGGCCGCGAGCGCCAGCACGTCGGCGCAGGACACCACGCCCGGGCACGCGGCCTCCAGCGCCGCCTTGGCGCGGTCCACGGCGTCGAAGGCGTCCCCCGGGAGGGAGAGGTTGATCTCCGCGGCGCGCTCGGGGGCGTGGAGGTGGAGAGCGGGGACACCAGCACGGAGGCGTCGCAGCCGTTGACGAAGCAGTCGTGGAAGAAGAGGCGCAGCGTGCCGGCCGCCGTGGACGGGTTCGCGCGCTGCTTGGCCGCGATGACGTCGGACACGATGCGCTCCGCGCGCGGGCAGCTGTGGCGGTAGTAGTTGGGGGAGAGCCTGGGATGCGCAGCCTCCGCGGCGGCGGCGGCGGCGGCGGCGAAGAGGAGGAGGAGGGCGGCGAGGGGAAGATGTGCCCGCGGCGGCGGAGGAGCGTGCCCATGCCCATGGGTGCTGACCGTAGAAGCTTGGCTGGATTTGGGAGTAGAGAGAGGGGGAAAGGAAAGGTGGTAGAGAGAGAGAGAGGAGGTGGAGTGAATTGATTGCGGGGTTTAAGGGGAGGGGCGGATGCGGAAAAGGATGGTGGAGGAACTCGAGGACGGATGTCCGGGTTCCTGCTGCTCCTCCCCACCTTTTTTTTCTCCAGCTGCTCTACTAGTGTGGTGTGAAACTGTGGTCCTCGGCTCGCTAGCTCCTTTTTTTCAATGCGAATTGAAACCAAACGTGTTCTGTACACAAGTTCCATTAAACTCTGAATTTAACGAAATGACGGAGCGCTAGCAGCCGGCGACGGGTGAAAAAGTGGCGATTTGGCCTTACGTGGTGGGTTGATCCTTATCTTCAACATAATTTGATGGCAAGTGACCAGCTATCCATTGCCAGTTAATGCTGTTGGTTTGCACCGAAAAGGGAAGAAAGACATGGTGCGTGGATCACAACGGGACTACACACAGGGTCCTGTGCGTGTTGTCGACGATGAGATGGCCACAAAACAAATGGTACCTAGCAATAGTATGACATCTTTCTCCTTTTTTTTCCTTTTTGATGAGAGGGTGAGATCTTTCTGTAGTGCCGAACCCGCTTCCTATTCTCATGGCTTTCCTGTGAAGCACGGTACTAGTAGCTCCAACGTACCGACCGTTGTGTAGTGTAGGGTGGCGGGGGCAGCAGATGCTTGGGGTGGGGCAACGGGGAGAGAGAACAAAACAGGCCTAACGAGAATGAGAGAGAACAAAACAGAGAGCGCCGTGGGGCGGAGGTCAGGGGCCTTCTACGGAGCTCCGTCCCAAAGCAGCAACTTGGACGATAGCCTGTGATCAGCAGGCCACGGAGAAGCAGTGCTCGAACTCGACACACACAGGCGGGGTCAAATCGAAGAGAATTTTATCATTTTGGAGTACTTAATTTTTAGAGGTCAAATCAAAGAGAATTTTATCATTTTGGAGATCTTAAATAAAGTCTAATCTCGAAACTAATTGCAGACTCCCTATCTAATTTACGAGATCGAATCCAACGAGGATAATTATAGTGTTATTAGAAGATGTTTACTGTAGCATCACTGTAGCAAAACATAGATTAATTAGGATCATTAGATTCGTCTCGCAAATTAGAGGGGGTCGTGACATAGGTTTTGTTATTAAATTAATAAAATTACTACTAAATAGTAAGATTCTCTTTGATGTGACAGATATCTAAATTTTAGAGGTGGAAACGAACGGGGCCCGAAGCTGCGATCACTAGAAAAGGTTGTACTAGGTCGGTGAGGATTTATTGACTTTTACCCGAAAAAGCGTCGCTAAGCCCACGGCCCACGGAATCAAAGTGGCTGACTGTCCATCATCATTACTAGAAGGGAAAGTAAAGCTGAAATGCAGTAGCAGGCGCTTGCCAACGGAGAATCGGAAACCGGCGTTGAAAGCGGCCGGGTGGGCGCGCCCGTCGCCCGTCGCCACCACGGCGAGACACGTACGAGTCGCGGACGGCTGGACGCCACCGCTGCCCCTGCCGCGTGCGCGGATAAAGAGATGATGATGATATAACGTGTACTAGTATAACGCACTTTGTTCTCGGTGCCTCCACAACCGCACAAGCATCTCTTCTCTTCTCCGTCCCTCTCCCTCCTGCTAGCACACAGCTGGGGATATCGTTACGCTACGGGTACGGACAAACGCGGGAGAATCCCACAGGAGGACGAACGGACCGTGACGTCTGCGTTGGAGTGTGTGAGAGATTAATTATATACTCACATGCTTGGCTCACACGATTCAGGGAAGTGCTCACAAACCTCACATGCTTGACCGTCAACGTGATGACTCCGGGATTTCTGACCCATGCATGCGGCCCGGCAGGAGCACACAACAACGGTAGCACGCAGCCCTCTTCACCACCTGCCCGTAATGCACTTGTTCAGCTCATGACGATGTACTGCCCGTGTACTGTGTACACGTAGACGTACCTTGTGAAAAGCACAAGCACACACGGCCACGGGCCACGGTTAGCCAGGATGGCACTACGCAGACAGCAGGTGACGATGACAAATGTGCTGAGCGGCCCCAGCTATTATTCCCCGGGGACAAGCTAGCCGGCATGAATTGTTCCGGGGACCAACTGACCGGCCCCGGCCCGTGCTCGTGTACGCACCTTGCATGTGCAGTGAGTGCGCACGAGCAGCGCGTGTACCCACATAATTTCCTACTACTGACTGTATCTTGCGTACAGTTACGAGCAGGAAAACTGGCAGTTCAACGATGAGAGCAAATACCGCGAGCACCCTTCGTCCTTCGCTACCTCTGCAGATTGAGAGGTACATGTGGATTGATGCGGCAAATTAAACGCCGTGGAGTAGAATACTCCATTTACTTTTCTTGCCCATACAATACAAGTATTCAAGCGTATAACACGGCCGAGCGGGCAACCTCTGCTACAACCCATGCTCCTCCAACCCGGTGCGTGCGGTTCGAGGCGCGTGGCAGGGGTGCCGCCGTTCCACGGTAGCGATCGGCACACACAAAGCAAAGGCCAGGGCAACTGGGCCTCGGCAACGGGCCGGAAGCACCAAATTTGGAGCTGCTTTGGTAATGTAATGTTCAGGGGCCTTCCGCCCTCTCGTGTAATGGGCATCTCACGGCCCCTCTTTATCCACGGCCTACCAGTCTACAAACCGGCCGGTCACTCCATGCTTCGTGCAAATCAGGAGGGCTGGATGGAGCCCAGGGCCAGGTGTGCGTCAACCTGCCTGGACCGAGAGCACGCCTAGCTGATGCCTGTTGTACGCATGAGGATTGTGGAGCTCTGCCTGCATGAGGAATTGAGGATGAGCTGCCCGTTCGAATGTTGTTTCTGCGCTTAGCTTCTGGTTCTAGGGAGTGTGTTTGTGTCATGTTTTCTGTGCTTTCTGCCGGATATCTTTTTTGTTCGATTGGGAAAAAAATATCTCTCCCATTTTAAGAAGCAAAAAATTATAGGAGTTTCCCGCACATTTCTCTTCCGTTACAAACTGTTGGTATTCACTCTTCGACCTGCACCTATGGTTTAACTTACCGCTAAAAACCGACCGGTTACCACGGTAACCGGACTTAACCGGTCGGCTCGGTAGCAACGGATGTCCGGTTTACCGCAAAAAACCAGTTAAGTTACTGTAGCAAAAATGGTAACCGCTCGGTTTCTTCGGTTTACCGTTTAATTTTTGACGGTTTTAAAACCCGATACGGTAGCAGTTTTGTTATCCATGCCTGCACCGTACGGCTGTGACAAAGCTTTGTGGAGGTAGGTGGTGCCAACACGGTACCGCAGCTTGACTCCATGATGAGTGTTCCTTCCATGGCTTTTAGGTTAAAAGATGGTAGTACTTCCATGGGCAGGGCATATGCGCTACCCGAACAAGACGACGACAAGCACGAGACAGCGAGTGCAGAGGTGATAGAGCGGGCGGTACATGCGAAAGCGAGAAGTTTCAGGACGCCCTCGGATAATTAAAAGCCGTGAGAGTTCTTCTCGTTATTTTCTTCTCTCAGCAAAGATTCCACTGTTCTTCTGGTAATCTTAGCAGGTGACAACTTGACACTTCTTTGAGTTTGTCCGTACCGTTCCTTAACAGTTGTGGACTCCTAGATTGCGTTTGGCGAACCGACTGATCACCCTCTTCGAACAGTTTCAATCTAGCCAGCTGAAGCGATTCTGC
The DNA here is from genome assembly GCA_031894775.1 of Chloris gayana. Taxonomy (NCBI): domain Eukaryota; kingdom Viridiplantae; phylum Streptophyta; class Magnoliopsida; order Poales; family Poaceae; genus Chloris; species Chloris gayana. The sequence continues at coordinate 21,727 of JAUNZO010002343.1, forward strand.
AGGAAATTAGTGTGCGCTTGGCATTCTCGCCTAAAGCTAGACATACGATGTTCTACAAAGACGCGGTCAATCACGGATGAGGTGGCTAATACAGTAGTACTACTCTTTTACTTAAATTATTGTCGTCGTTGATTTTTTTATGTTTGACCATTTGTCTTATTTAAATAAAGTTTAAAAAATATCATATATTTTATTGAAATATATTTTATCACTAAAGAAACTTAAAATATGGTATATAACTTTTTATATTTGAAAATTTTTTCAATAAGACGAATAGTCAAACGTCAGGAAAAAATCAATTACGACAACAATTTAGTAAAAAGGAGTATTAAAAACCAACCTTGAATTGTACTTACCGTCCATGTACTTCACGTTATCATATATACTTACAGTACTTAACAATGTGGTTTGTAGCGCACATTTAGAAAAGAAAAAAGAAAGGGAAGTCTGTTCGGAAAAAGTGCACAGGGGCCGCCCGTATGGATAAACATGTTAGGTGTACGGAGTGGCACTTTTCTTCTTTTCTGCGGTGCGTAGTACGGCGTGACAATCTGCAGGAAGGAGCAAAGCATTTGGCAGTGGTAACTGGTAACTACGCGCTTGGGCGGGATAAACAAAGCGTTGATAATTCTGGTAGTATGCGGAGACTGAATTTTTAAAATACGAGCTCATAGACTTCACAGAGGAAACGATGGTTGTTCTTTACACGGGCAGGAAACACATGACGTAGTACATCCTCTGAAAACCAAGGTGACATCCAAGAGAAAAGATGAACAGCTGAGCTCGGTCGGGGAAACAACGGTGAGCGAGGGAGCTACTAGATCTAAGCCGAGGACTGGTACACAGACATGGCGAGGGCGAGAGGGCGGCTCATTCGTTGATGAGTTCAGGGGCACTTGGTCCTGTTGCCGTGCGTCTTCCAGTCGGCGTAGCACGTGCCGCAGGTCTCCCTGTTGCCCGCCGTGCCCGCCGGCACGCAGCGGCACACGCTGCAGCACTTGAGGCACGCCCGGCTGCACACGTTCTTGCGCGAGTGCAGGCCGCACCGCACGTCGCACGCGCCGCCGCAGTCTGCAGGGCCAAGCCAAAGTCAGTACTGTAACACGGACACGGCGGCGCGAGAGCAGCAGACATCACGAAACATCTCGGCATCGGCGCGTACCTTTGGCCGGGTCGATGATCTGGTGCGGCGGTGGGCCGAGCGGAGGAGCCGGCGGGTAGACACCCGGAGCAGCCTGGCGAAACGAACAACCCACGGAAGAAGAGCTCAAGACTCTGAAGAGAGCAAGGATCTTTTCATGCACCGCACCAGCTGACGCGTCGACTTACCTTGGTGTTGCTGTTGCCGAGCAGGAGGAGGAGCGACGCCACCAAGGTGACGACCACCGCGAGCTTGTTGGGAGCCATGCCGACGCCGCTCTGCAGCCTCAAGCCAATCTCGAAATCCTGGAGCTTTCTCGAGAGCTAATGGCGGTGGGGGTCCTTGCCTCCACGGTCTGCAGCGGCAAAGTTGGCCAGCGAGATGGTTAAATAGACACAGAGGAGAGGAGTCTGGTGTGGACAGTGGAAGGGCATGGGACTGTGATGAGTGGCCATGGCGCGGTCAATGCGCCAGGTTGGCACGCCCAGGAGAGTGAGTGATGAGTAGCTGGTCCGCGCTGCACTCACGGTCTCAGCGGTGTTTTCCGCACGCAGAGTTAACACGCACTTTCCAGAATTATCAAAAAAAAAAAAACACGTAGTTTCCAGGGAAAAAAGTTTGAATCAGATACTGTACAGCTGAGCCAACTGTTGGGGGATCCAGTCGACACTTCCTCGGTTTTTTAGTGGCACCTACTAGTACAAGAGATCTTTTTAATGGCGTCATACGTTATTTGTAGAGTGTAATGACCAATACCGGAATACGCAGAGATAATGCTGCAGCTTTTACCATCACCTAAGTGTGAAAACCACATTTTACCACCTCTAAGCTGTGAATCCACGTGTTAATAGCAAATGGTGACAAAACGTGATTTCCACGGTGATGACAAAAGCTGCATTCTCCCGAATACGCAGGGGCAACACAAGCGCGCCAACCGAGAGCCGCTAGCCTGCCTGCGATGGGAAACGGTACGGGGTGAAAAGGTGGTCCGGGTGGGTCGGGTCATCAGTGGCTCACAGTGCAGGCGCTGAGCTGCATTCCACCGAGCGCGCGGAGCGTGCGAGGGCTGTCGTGCACTGCACTTGTCCAGACTCCAGGTGCGCCATGCTATGGCCGGGCGGCACGTACCTGCCGTGTAGGACGAGCTGCCTCCACGGCGTGCTGGGGAAGCGTCACGCGCCCCCGTTCGTTTCCAGCATCTAATTTTTAGAGGGTCACATCAAAGAGAATTTTGTTATTTTGGAGTCTTAAATAAAGTCTAATCTCAAAACTAATCGCAGACCTCTATCTAATTCGTCTGCGAGACGAATCCAACGAGTGTAATTAAGGTGTGATTAGAAGATGTTTACTGTAGCATCACTGTAGCAAAACATAGATTAATTAGGATCATTAGATTCGTCTCGCAAATTAGAGGGGTCGTGACATAGGTTTTGTCATTAAATTAATAAAAGTAGTCTTAAATAGTAAGATTCTCTTCGATGTGATCCGTCTAATTTTTAGAGGCCTGGAAACGAACGGGCCGGGGCCGGCTCGAGTTTCCCTCCCTCCCTCCCTCCTCCAGCATGCGGTGCGCCCCAGGGGACAGCTCATGGCAAAGGAGAGGCAGCAAATCCCAGTGAAAAGAGGGAATCTTTGGGGTCCGGGGCCGGGGCCGGGGCCAGTGTCAGGCTCTCCTGTCGTTTGTGCTGCACCGGGCTCGGGCTGACGAGCGCGCGTTCCTGCCTGCGCTTGCCGCACCACTCGTGAATCGCGCGTGAACGATGAACCAGAGCGCGACGCGGGAGGGCAACCCGAGGATGACTGAGGGCCCGAGTTTGTTCCACCACCCGACCATTGCGAGATAAAAGCAGCTCATACATGATGGGCGAATAACATTCTTCCCTTTAAAATTTAGCGACTGTCACATCAAAGAGAATCCTATTATTTATGAATATTTTGATCAATTTAATGACAAAACCCTATTGACAGATTGGTGCTAATTTTCGAGATGAATCTAATGAGCTTAATTAATCTATATTTTGCTAAAGTGATGCTACGAGTAACTCGTCTTCTAATCACGACTTAATTAACCTCATTAGATTCGTCTCGTAAATTAGTCTAGGGGCCTGTAATTTGTTTTATAATTAAACTTTATTTAACACTCTTAAATAATAAGATTCTTTTTGATGTGACAGTTCTAAAATTTAGACCCAGGAAACGAACACACCCTAACTCAAGAGTTCGATTTGTGTTACAGTGTTATACTAGACGACCATGGCATTTGAGGCGAAACGATGGCCCCCTTCGCTTCCTACCATCTAAAATTTAGCACTATCACATCAAAGAGAATCTTATTATTTATAAATATTTTGATCAATTTAATGCCAAAACCCTTTTGATAGATGATATTAATTTTCGAGATGAATCTAATGAGCTTAATTAATCTATGTTTTGCTAAAGTGATGCTACAAGTATATGTCTGCTAATTATGACTTAATTAATCTCGTTAGATTCATCTCGTAAAATAGTCTTGGGACCTGTAATTTATTTTATAATTAATCTTTATTTAATACTCATAAATAGTAAGATTCTTTTTTATCCGACAGACTATAAAATTTAGATCCCGTGAAACAAACACACCCGAAAAGAGATGAACGCCAAGTGGTGCTCCGGCTACAAAGACCGGTCATAAATAAAAAGGCAGGTCATAAGCTGAGATAAGATCATTTTGGTGCTTATGAGATCATCCTATCCCTAGTATGTTGTCCAATTTCTTTTAAAAGGTATATACCATCCGTTGTTTCCACTTGGGACCCTAAAATTATATGCATATAATATGCAACAATTTACTCATTTTGGAGTCCAATGCATAATCGATCCTCTTTTGGAGTAGATTCAGATGGGCTAATGCATAATTGATCCTCTTTTGGAGTCCAATTGCACATCTAATTTTGTATTTCACGTTTTGCCTATCCGACTCCGTTTTTTTATTCGAAGCATTCATTTGACCCTATTTCGTAACACTCGTTAAGAGAAACATGACTTGAGAATTAAAAAAAGATAAAAATATAACGGCAAGAGAAAAGGCTACGCTACCCTCTCTTTGTTTCTTCCCTTGCCCGTTCCGTGGCTTCCATCTCCTTATCTTTGGTCAGCTCGTGCAATGTGCCCGCCTGTCCAAATCCTAACCCTAGCTGGATTGACGATAGCCTTGTTCGACTCGGTGCGTTGGTACCGATGGATGTGCAATCGAGCGAACATGTTTGAGCCTGCGTAGCCCTGCATGCGCTTGCCGCCAACGCACGAGTGCACGACATTCAAGAGCAGGTGGCTCATCGCGTCCTCCTTGGTGGCGAGCACTCTACGCAGTGGGGGCATTAGCCCCCTCTAACTCCAAGCTTGACATTGTGTGTTTTTTATGTTAAATTCATTAACATGTTTTTCATTTAATTTTGACACATACTAATAGACTGACCATCATGTAATTATCACATACAAATATCGTTGTATCACTTAAGTATGATGCTTTAAAAGGCATGATGAAACAACAAAAATATAGCTTTCAAAAGATATAGTTTAATTTAGGCATAATATCTTAAACTATGAAGCTGTGTTTTTTATAAATAATCGCAAGCACAACATTTGCTAAAAATAAATGTTAATTGTTTTAGGGTGTATAATCGCATCCCAATGCAAATTTCTTCATTTCCAATACACCTCCATCTCTGTCTATTTTCTCCTGGTCCGTGCGCACCTATGTTATCCACTTCTCCTAAATACGTGTGGCTAGAGCTAATAGGATGACAGTAGAAGTTTGGGGTTGCAGGTCAACCACCCAACGCAGCAACACTCAAAATGAAAAGAACAAAAGAGACAAAAAAAGTCTGTCGATGGTCGTTGATCATGCAATCCATCAGCTGCATTTCCTAACGCTTATTATGGGGGCACCACCAGAAAAACAACCAACCATTCCAACTTGTACTCAAACTATTTCTACATCAATCGCCAGGTTCCAGCATAACAAATCGAGGGCGTAAGATTTTCTTGTATTAGCAGTGTAACAACAAAGTACTCATATTTTAATAATGACTCGTATGTGCTTTCAACTTGAGTTTGTACAACCAGAACTCTCATCTCATTGTGTCCAGAGAAAAATTCAGATGTGTCCAGAGAGAAAGAGAGAGGGGAGGGAGGACTAATAACCAACTTACAAAAATAAATATATGTCACTGTATCAATCTACTGGATATGATGGTCGCATCTTTAATCATGGTGCAACTTACAGACTTACATGAAGCCTTCAACTCTCCATGGTCTCATATCATCAGATAAGTAGACCCATGTATTGCTTCAAAAAAAAGTAGACCCAAGTATTTACTGGTAGAAGAATAACATCGGCACAGACGCTTGGCGTAATGTTACTTTCTAACTCCCTGTGCAACTTTCTATAACTCTCTAATGCCCGCGTACAGCTCATCAGGTTACTCTATACACACCCTTATCTTCTGTAACTTATTCTCGTGCAGAACTTCGAAAAATGTTACATTACTGTCAGATTTATCTAGTATATGTAGAGTGACAAGTTCATTTTCTTTTTTATCTTTTAAGCTTACTGGATCCTTCATTTCATAAATCGAAAGATAGCTGTGGGGGCAGTCTTACCCGCACCGATCGAGGTTTTTTTTTCTTTTCACTCCATATATGAATTAAATGTAGTGTAAGATACAACTCAATATTCTACTTAAGGTTCTATATGTTAATAATAGTCAGAAAGCTAAGATAATATGTTTACCAAGGCTGTCATTTAAAAGCTTCTCAATCCTGCAGATTGAAATGGTTTCATTAGCTTTAATCTTTGTATTGTATTTCAAATGCATTTGCAGCATAGATAGGAAAAGTGCAAAATAAACTAGTAATAAAGGGAAGAGAACTTTTTGCCTCTGAAATTCAAGCAATGAGTCATAGTACTTCTCCAATGTCAGTACATATAGATTGAATTAGCTAACATTTCCTAATAGTAGAGCAGGTAATTTTGCCCTGTTTCTAGGTCATGAAGACAAACCTGCTATCTCTCAATGGATATGAATCAAGCATTTCAGAGGCCTAGTTTACAGTTTTACACTGACATGTCCCACAATGCCAGAGTAGAAAAACTATGCAAAGTATGTCTACATTATGTCAACGGGTGCCACATGATTATGACATGCCAAGGTTTGGTGCCACAAAACTGCGAAATGACAAGGTGCACACCATCTGTTCTTGAAAATAATATGAGGCAAGACATATCAAAATAGTAGAAAATTGTTCACTTCAGATTGGATGGGACGGAACCAGATAGAGCTGCTACTTTGTTTATGCTGTCTCAGGTGATTAAACCATGTTTTAGTCCATGAGACCCTTTATGTTGTCAGATTGAAGTTAACTTGTTTTCAGTTGAATTCCTTCTAGTTCTTTGCATTTGATGATGAGGTCATAAATGAGGCTATGCAAAGATCTGCAGATGTTAGAATTCCTTCTCGTTACACTGGCAATCTGGCACTGTGGAAATGGCTTCTGAAATGCTAGAGGATGATGCAATAGAACTGAACCAGTGGGATATGGTGAATCAATAGCAAGTACACTATTTTTAGATGATAATGGTAAGTACCGTTGAGCGGGCGATAAGAAACGCTCAGATACAGGAAACTAATAGAGCACGAAAGGAGAGCAACCAAAACGAACAGATGTAGTGATTTTGGATATAACCAAAACCATGTTTATAAGACACAATGCACACACAGGGATAAGGGGTTATAGTGACTGTTCCCATTGGTGTTCACAAGGACCAATAAGTATATGGAACATCATTTTACTATATGCTTAATTGAAGCACATTTCTGGTTATATTAGTGTACAACCTTTCACAAATTATAGGTCCGGAAAGTTGTTCTTTATTTCCTTTTCTTGACTCGTGTCAACATGGAGCCGCCCTCACCTCACCTGATGTGTGTGACCGATGTCAATAACTCAATATCAAGCCTTCATCCCCTCCCTAATTCATACTTGCGTATGTTCGAGATTGGAAGGATGATAAATTCTATTACTAAAAATCTTAGCACATTCTTCACATTTTCACATTTCTAGATCAATCGGTAGGTATCCTAATGAAACACTTACAACCACCAACCTTATAGTTTATTAGTAACAATTAATCATGATACGTTACAAACACTTAAAACTGTCAACTCATCCATGAAATTAGTGGGCCTATGGTTTGTTAATGTGATATTGAATAAAAAATACAAGTATCATTGACTCGTCTTGCACTGAAACAAATTCAGAATGGTCAGTAAGTGGAAGAGAACTCATTTTCTCACAGTCCACATAACAGTTAAGAGACGGGATTAAAACAAAATGTACATGTACAGTATACACATAATTTAACCCTATGTGTACCTGATCGTGCTGTGGCACTTTTAGTTTGTCATGATATTGTTATCGAAGTCTTTGGTCGTGATATCACTGGCAACTGAATCTTGCGGCAATTCCTTGCTCATCAAGTGCTTCCGCTTTTGAAGGCTCAGCCAGACCAAAATGCTGTCAGTCTGGACGATATTATATCCACCTTTTATGTACATGTTGAATGGGACTTGGTCGATTATCCTGCAGTGAAGATACACACGTCTTTTGGCATCCATCTTGATAACCAGAGCTTCACATGCCTTGAGAAGTTGTTTTGCAATTCCTCTTCTGTTGGGAAAAAATTGCTGAACAAGTTACTCACCGACAAACAAGTAATGAACCAACAGGTTTATTACACTCACCGATTGTTCCACTAAACAAGAAACTACATCATGTTATGCACTGGATATAGCAATTTCCTTCTAGTTTGTTGTATCACAAGTGACAGAAGGTTTCTTAACACTACCTATACGAACACAACATTTACAATCAAACAACGTACCCTACAAATTCAAACTTCTTCTACAGAAAAGTAAGCAGAATGGCCTTGTGACCAATAGCATTATCCAAAGGGAAGTAAAGCATTTCCGTTATCCAACACATTACCTCCTCAAAGACGTCTTTACAGTCATGTTGCACATGTAGGGGAACTCGAGCGGCGGAGTGGGCGTGGGCGGGGCCCCGGGCGCGCCCACGGCGTCAAACGACACCTCCGCCGTGCACGCCATCTCCCCCTCGTCTTCGCCTTCAAATTCGTCCTCATCCTCACTCCCGCCTTCCTCTGCGGCGTCGGCGGGGCGGTAGAACCCCACGAGCACCGCGGCGTGGGGCGCGAGGCCACGGCGCTCGTAGAGGTACCTGCGGATGACGAACGTGAGGAGCTGCGCGTAGCGCTGCGCCGGGGCCCACCGGACGGTCTCGGAGAAGGAGGTCGCGAGGAGGCGGACGAGCGCCTCGGCCACGGCGTCGTCGGCGGGGCCGCGCCCCAGTGCCCGCACCGTGAGATGGCCGTGCGGGAAGGTGTGCTCGTAGCGGAACGCCGCGAGCTCGTCGAGCTGCGTGAGCGCGCTCGGCGAGAGAAAGACGCCGCCGCTGCCGCCGGGGTTGGGGCTCGGGCTCGGGCTCGGGGAGGAAGCGGAGGAGGAGGCCGCGAGAGGGGCGAGGCGGAGGTGGCGCGGCGGGGGGCGGGGACAGTGGGACGGCGAGAAGAGCAGGTGCGGGTGCCTGGAGACGGCGGGGGCAGCGAGAGGATGGCGGGGGATGCGGCCATGGCGGATGCCAGTGCGGAAACGGCCGGGAGCGCGAGACGCGGATTTTTTCTGATAATTTTCGATTTGTTTTTGTCCGGCTTACGTGGAAAAACTTCAACTGTGCGTGACCTGCTTGGGCTGGGCCAGCCTCATTCGCAAAGTCGAAATTCTTTTGTTCAGTTTCGGTGGATGGTTCCATTCCATCAGCGTCAGTGTCTCGTGCTACTGTGTGGTGTCTGCCTGGTGCCCAACACCGCGCACCTCGTCTCGTTGCCTTCGTTCCACGGAACAGGGCCCAATGAACATTCGGAGTTTCAGGCTCACGATCACGAATAGTTTAGCAGTTCCAAATAATTTATCCACCGCCAGCAACGAATTTATTCGCATCAACAATCAACAACCTTTGTCAGCACAAAATAACTGCAGTCCGGAGTCCTGAGCATTGCAGTTGGTTGGCACAAGGCGATGATTCTGCCTGTCTCATTCCGGTTCTCTCCAATCACAGAGCGATCTGGTCGATCCGGGTGGTGCTAAATCGCCTACTTTTGCAGCTCTCCAGCCACCCGAAGCAGGATTCCCGCTCCCCGGTAATAATCCAACAAATGAAACTGGACCTCGTCGTCCTCGTCTGCTTCGCTACACCACGAATCCCGACATTATTCCGCCTGTACGTTAATCCACGGAGAGTGCCACGGACACGACGCATGTTAGCATCATGACTCGCCGTTCAACATTCTTGACGATTGGCTGCGCGTGTAGCGCTGATCCGGTGCACCGACGCTATAAATTCGAGGCTGAGCAAGGTGGTTGGATCTTGCAGAATGGCCTTCAATGGTCAGCATCAGTAGCTGCCGCTAGTACTACTACGATCGAGCGCCATTCCTCTGCCCTGAAGAATGAGCGCTGAAATAGAGCACAGCACCTCCCTGCCTGGCTCCTGCTATATAAAGGCCGACGAGGGCAGCACATGGTGGCCAGACCAGACCACACAGAAATCAGAGCATCTACAGAGATTAAGCAGCTGCTAGAGCTTGCCAATCGAAATGGCATCCAAGGCTGAGCTTGTGGTGGAGGTGAAGGCCCCGGCGGAGAAGCTGTGGACGGCGCTGCGGGACTCGACGGAGCTGTTCCCCAAGATCTTCCCCGAGCAGTACAAGAGCATCGAGACCGTCGAGGGCGACGGCAAGTCCGCCGGCACCGTCCGCCTGCTCAAGTACACCGAAGGTAGTAACAATTTCGACTCTTTTGACAGCGAGGGCGAAGCCACCGTGGCAATCGCATCGTCTCGATCGGCAGAAGGAAGATGACGGTGTAATTTTTTTGTGCAGCTGTGCCGATGCTGACGTTCGCCAAGGAGAAGGTGGAGATGGTGGACGACGAGAACAAGGTGGTGACCTACAGCGTGGTGGACGGCGAGCTCGTCAACTTCTACAAGAACTTCAAGATCACGCTCAAGGTGGTGCCCGCCAAGGACGGCGCCGTGGTCAACTGGGCCATGGAGTTCGACAAGGCCAACGAGCAGGTGCCCGAACCGGACGTCATCAAGGAGACCGCCGCCAAGACCTTCCACGACCTGGAAGACTACCTCCTCAAGAACTAGAGGCGTCCATATGGATGCACGCCACTGCTACATCTCGTTCGTCGCTCGTGTCTAGGGAGAGTTCTGTGCCGTCCTAGTGACTGTTGGTGTTGGGTTTACTCTGGCTACCGTACGTGGATCGTGTGTCCTTGTCTCTGGCTGTTACTTACCGGCGATCATGAGTCATGACGCTTATGCATGTCCATTGATTTGGTGTTGTTACCAACTACCAAGTATGAATGGATCAATAATAAGTGCCCAAGTTTAAGGTCTTGACATATCTTCGGAACTCCAATGTGATCGGATCGTGACGCGCCGTTGCATAAATTTGCGCCCGTTGTTAGATTACTGCAGTGAGATGTGGATGGATAATGTCAGCAAGACCGTCATTAGTGGAATAACAATAATGCTCTCTTTCTCTGTTCCATTTTAAGAGAACCACCACAATCTTGTTCAGGGTTATTCAGGAGGCCGTTGTTTTCAGCAAACTACTGAACAACCTGTCGCCCCTTCTTTTAAAATTTTTGGCACATTATATTATATCCATAAGAATAGACATAATGGCAAAAATGTACAGGTTACTCCCTGAAGCTTAGAAATATCGACGTTTTCAGAAAACGAGTGCATAACCTAAACTATTTTTGCGCTCATTGTCTGAACATCAACATTTTTAGAACATATAATGTAGCAGTATCAAATAAACAATCATTTTGTGCATCTCTGCCTACCATGGTCAAAGTACAATTGTACAATTAATTAGTTGTTTAGGAGCAGCAAAATCCAGAAAAAGAAACAAATTAGTCCTGAATTTTGGTCCTTAAGACACATTTCAGCAGCACTTGTAATTGGGCCGAAGATGCAACACACTGCTCTAAGATGTATCATTAGCACTAGTCGGTCATAGAACCAGAAATAAAAGTGGTGACATCGCCGGAGTCCAGAGACCCGTCCCTCCACCACCGTTTCCGGCCGCTACGTTGCTCCTCGTGCCACCTCGATCAACCATTACTGACGAACCAATCAATTAAATTGGACCTCTCCAGATGCCAACTGCAAAACATGCCGCTTGTTCTCACCAGCTGCGTTTTCAGATCAAGTATTTCAGCTGTTCCTCGTTGCCCTTCACGGCTTTCAGTCGTGCCACGGTACCGCTGGCACGCGCTCCATGCTTTTCTCAGGGCAATACCACGCTGCGTGTTTGCCGCTGATATGTTCCTCATTTTCTCAATTGCCAGTTTCTGTCGCATTCGTGTACTAGTACTGATCAGTGCCATAACTGATGATCTTGCGAGAGCAGATCGTAACTCGAGCCTTTCATAGCTCTTTCCTCTATAAAGACCCAAGGTCTCACCGGCCATGGCCAGAGCACACAAGCAAAAGCACGTCACCACCTGCGCACTGGTTAATTGGACGACGCGACTATGGCTTCCAAGGTCACCATGGTGGTGGAGGTTAAGTCCCCGGCGGACAAGTACTGGGCGGCGCTGCGGAACTCGACGGAGCTGTTCCCCAAGATCTTCCCGGAGCTGTACAAGAGCATCGAGACCGTCGAGGGCGACGGCGAGTCCGTCGGCACCGTCCGTCTCATCAAGTACGCCGACGGTGCGTAGTACGCTGCAGCCAAAGCACGTCGCGTTATACACTTATACATTTACATATATATAAACCTGGGTTCGCAACGGTATTGTCGCAGGGGTGCAGATGGCGACGTTCTCCAAGGAGAAGCTGGAGCTCGCGGACGAGGAGAACAGGGTGGTCTCCTACAGCGTGGTGGACGGCGAGATCGTCGATTTCTACAGGAACTTGAAGGTGACGATGCACGTGATCCCGGCCACGGGCGGCGCCGTCGTGGACTGGGCGATGGAGTTCGACAAGGCCAGCGGGGAAGTGCCTGAACCGGACTTGGTCAAGGACGTTGCCGCAAAGGCGCTCCGCGACCTCGACGACTACCTCCTCAAGAACTAGACGCCCAAGCGGGGATCCCTGGACGTTAGGTACGGTTAACTGGATAGTGTGCATCGATCTCTGTGTGCTGCCGCTTGTGTTGGTCTGCCGGCGATTCAGCATCATCGTCTTTCCTTGTCTTGTGTGCATGTTGCGTCTGCCTAGTTTGATGTTCTGGCTTATCTACGGTTAGTAACAATAAGTGCCCAATTTCAGTAGCAAAAGAAGTTGCTACATCTATATGTAATCAGGGATTATTCCTGAACTCTGTAATCTGTTCTTAATAAAATTCTATATGCGAGTTCTCTGAAAATTAATTCGATCAGTGCCCTATGTTATGGTCTCGTCCTGTCTTTGACTCACTGTGATCAGATTGTGTGGCGCGAAGTTGCGAATAAACGCGCACATCGCCGCGGGATGTTTCTGCAGTTGTTTGAATTTGCCAAACATATATGCAGTTGCAGTCCTTGACACTTCGTGTGATTATGAGAAAAGCTACCTTCGTTAATGAAAAAAGAACTGCAGGACCTTCCTGCAATTACATACTCCTACCGAAGACTAAGACTATCCGCATTGCAAGACACACCTTTTATCATAAAAATATGTTGCACCATGTTACGGTATCCCAATACCATGACAGCCGCGCCATTTTTGTCAAAGCAAGTATAGCCGGCAAAAACGCTATCGCTCCATGTTGGATGGGCCCACTATCGCAACACATGCCACCCAACCACCCCGGGCCCTCAGCCAGCGCCCAGAGCCAGTTCGTTGTTGTGCTAGGTGCGAGGAAGAATATGAGGACGAGGGACGGGGTGCCTGTGCGCGAGGACGAAGGGCTCCATGCGCTTGAGGGGGGGGTGTCGAGGGATAGGGCCATGGACTCGAGTCCGTCCAGATCCACGACGGGCGGCGCCCCCGCCACCATGGCGAGGCGCTCAAAGTCCCTGGCGAGGAGGCGCGAGCGGGAGGAGGAGGGGCAGCAGCGCGGGCGCTGGGGAAGGAGGAGGAGCGCGCGGGAGAAAAAAGTGTGGGAGGGAGAAGAAAAAGAAACAAAAAATATGCAAGTGCCACGACTGGTAATCTACCTATTAAAGAATAAACATCTTTTTTTATTTCTCTTTTCTTTTATTACCCACATCCTTTAATACCCATTGATCTATACCGTCGATCCAATCCATCTACGATAGCTATTTCCTTCTTTTCCCTATAATTTATGGGCTCAATCATTGTTTATGCTACAATGTTTATGCAAATTACATTAGGATTATCCTCTAATTTTTAGTTTTTTTCACCAAAGATTCTACCCCTTTGGTAATTGCTCTTTCCAAACTTTCTAAACTTTCCAATCGTAATTAATTGCTCTTTCCAAACTTTACAGACTTTCCATGGTGGTGTAAAAAAAAAAGAAACTTTCCGTGGTGGAGCCTGCGCTTTATTGTTTTCAAACTTGCTACTGCTCCGGTCGCCGGCCTGCGTCCCGCTCGCCTAGGACCCCGCTCGCCTGCGCCTGTGCGCGGCTCCTCCACGTACGGCCGCCGGCCTGCGCCCACCTCGCCGCCGATGAGCCCCGACCTGTACGCGGCCTCCGTGCTGCCCATTGGCGCGCTGTACGCGCTCTCGCTCTGGTTCTCCAACTCCGCATACATCTACCTCTCCATCTCCTTCATCCAGATGCTCAAGGCGCTCATGCCCGTCGCCGTCTACTCGCTCGCCGTCGCGCTCCGCACCGACTCCTTCCGCCGCGCCTCCATGCTCAACATGCTCGGCATCTCCGCCGGCGTCGCCGTCGTAGCCTACTGCGAGGCTCCCTTCGATGCGTTCGGCGTCACGCTGCAGCTCGCCGCCATCGCGGCGGAGGCCACACACCTCGTGCTCATCCAGATCCTGCTCACCTCCAAGGGCTTCAAGCTCAACCCCATCACCTCGCTCTACTACATCGCGCCGTGCTGCCTCGTCATCCTCGCCGTGCCATGGTACTTCGTCGAGCTGCCCAGGCTGCGCGCCGCGGCCGCCGCGGGAACGATGGCGCGGCCGGACGTGGTCGTGTTCGGCACCAACTGCCTCTGCGCGTTCGCGCTCAACCTTGCCGTGTTCCTGCTCGTGGGGAAGACGTCGGCGCTCACCATGAACGTCGCTGGCATCGTCAAGGACTGGCTGCTCATCGCCTTCTCGTGACGGTCATCAAGGACACCGTCACGCCCATCAACCTCTTCGGGTACGGCATCGGCTTCCTCGAGGTCATACTACAACCATGCCAAGCTGCAGGGGCTCAAGGCCAAGGAGGCGCAGAGGAAGGCGGCCGAGACAACTGTCGCCAAGAAGGGAGACGCTGAGGCCGGGGCGCGCCTGCTGCCGCACAAGGACGGATATGACGGTGCCCACAAGAACTGAGCAATATCAAATGCAGAACGAGTTGCCTGCATTCTGCTGCATTTAATTTGTTCATTTCTTCAGCTGTAGCGATAATGACTGAAACTTTGAGTGGTCCTATTCGTGATCAGAGTTATGTTGTTCATCTTTTGAATGGATTCTTCGATACAAGAAACGGGAGTGATAAGTGATCTCTGGAACTGGAATGATGTTAAATCTTTTTTCATCATCCGAGAATTTTACAATGTTGTTAACCGATGCTACATTTGATTTGGAAGAACGTTTATATTTTTGCTTATGAATGCTTCTATGTGGGTTTTCATTTCGTTCTTAATGAAGCCAGTATTTGGATTTCTGGACAGAATTTTGCAGACATCTTAATAGACTCTTGTAGGGTAGTTTTCCAGCGTGTGTAGTTTCTTGCTCAGATGTACTCTTTACTTTTCAGAGTACTGACTCAGATTTATTCTTTAGTTTTCAGAGTTCAAATGTAGTACTTTTCACTTGCTTATGATGCATGCATTGACAACTAAAAACAATGAACTGTTTTAAATATTAGATGCGGTGGAATGTATTTATGGAATTTGTTTTTGCCTAAAGAACATTATTTAATAACTGGCATCAATTTTGGTGACTCCTATTTTTTTTGCTTTAATTCTATTGTTTGATGAGATTAGTGACCTCTGTTGACCAAAGGAGTCTTGTTGGACATTGCAGAGATCGGAGGAGGGACACCGCACCAGTCTTGCTCGCTGCAAGGTCGCAAGTTCTTTTCTCCCTGGGGCAGAGTGGGTGATATTTAACTCAGGTTATACTCATGGTTATCACGCAAGAAGAATAAGTTGGTTGGCCTTGTGAACCATGTGTAGCTAATTAAATTGTTGTCGGTACATTTTGATTTAATTGTATCACTTGACTCTATTTTGTTAGCTTCCTGTGGATTAAACTCAATGTTAGGTTGTCTTGATTGTTGAACTGTAAATTGACAATGCTATGAACATGTGTTATCCATACATAAATACATTATACATGTGTTATCCATGCTATGAACACTCCCTCTGTTTTATTTTAATACAGCTTGTAACACTGCACTTATATGTTCATGTCCTTGTTGTCCTGTTTAATGTCTACGTAGAGAATTTTAATACTTTACATCACTTGATGATTTTTAGAAAATATGCCTAATAATTTTATGTGATACAAAAAGCTTGTAAAAATTAAAACAAAGATACTCCTTATGAGAAAATATGCCTTATAATTTTATGAAAAAAATTATTTAAATATAGTAGATATAACACGTGCGTGTCGCACGTGCACTATACTAGTTGGATAAATATATAGAGTTATAGGAGTGTGGAAAAAAGTTAATATAGAGAAAAGAATGTCGATGATGTGGCTAGAGTATTCGGTTTAGAGAAAAGTTGTAGACTAACAACAGTGCGAATAATCTAATATAGCCTACCTCTTAGCAATGCTTGTTTAGCTATAGTATAGGTACGTAAAATCATCTTTTGATAGGAAGTGACCAAAGTGTTCATCGGGAACGGAGGAATATGTTCTTGGGACCAGGCATGCCGGAGAAAGGGGATGTGACGGGCAAGTTCGGTGGTTTGAAATGTGGAGTGACACAAAATTAAAATAGGATGCACACAATTTTATAGGTATTATTTGAAGTATGAAATTATGTAGTCAAACTTCAGATCTAATTAAGCTTGAAGTTAGTGATTAGATTTAAATAACTAGGAAAACTATATTTTTTACTCTAAACTGCAAAGCCTTTGTTTTTTATTATATGTTGTGGTCTAATTTTTACCGTTGTTTTATGAACTCGATATCATCCGCATTCAAGATTTTACATAGATCAAGAGTACGACCTATGTAAAATCTAGGAGCAAGGAGGTGGTGGAGGATGTGGTTATGCACCCCTAGCCACTCGGGTTCGCGCCCCCACAAACTCGAATTTGGGTGCCTATTTCCAGTCGTTTTCTTCTCAAACCACCTAGCTCCTCTTAGGTGTGGTCTCCTTTTTTTAAAAAAATCTAGGAGCAACTCCAGTTATTTCCATTTTTATACCTTATAAACCTTAATAGAAAAAATACAGGGATGTTTGGGATACAAAAATTTTTCTCTAATGTTCCTTTTTCTCATTCTCAATACCGCTCAAACAATTCACCTTTCCTTCATCCCGTTAATTAGTGACGATAAAGAAAAGAATCAAAAATATCTTTCATTCTTTTAATAAACAAAAGAAAAAATAACATGAATTGTACTAAAATTTCAGTGAGATGCAACCATAAATTCTACGGTAAGTTATGCCGTTAAATTATGCGGATCGTCGCCACTTTCTACTGCTCGAGGAGGAGGTGTTAAATTTTGAGGACCCAAACCATGGAACAATAAAACTAAGGGTGTGTTTGGTTGGGCTTTTTCTGGCTTTGGTTTTTCCAAAAGGCCAGTAGCCCAACCAAAGGGGTTAGCTGTAAACAAAAGTCAAAGCCAAAAGCACTTTTGCTAGTTCATTTCGAAAGCGAGTGTGAAGGTGCTTTTACTGGCTTTGGCTTTCACAAGTTTGAAAAAATTACCTACTTATGTATACATATGTATATATACACATGTAATATAATATGTTATATGACTTTTATTTATTTATATACATATATCTTATATATTGTGTTTACTTATTTATTTATATATATCTTATATATATATATATATATGTTTATATGTATAAGATACATGTAAATAAATAAATATATGTATATATGTTTATATGTATAACTATTTTTTTATTCATATGTATGTGTGTATATATATATCAATATTTATCTATTTATTTATATACATGTATATATGTTATATTATATATATGATATAAATAAATATATAAATATAAAATGTATTATACATATATTTATATGTATATATGTACGTATATATGATGGTATATATGATGATAAGTAGGTTCTGCTAGTAAATTTCGAAAAAGCCACAACTTGTTTTACCAAACGGCTTTTAGCTTTTTCACACATAATTCATAGCTTTTTCACA
>JAUNZO010002344.1:0-56487 GCA_031894775.1 Chloris gayana
AATGGCACTAGCGGTGTGCTCGTGCGTTGCTACGGACAAAATTTATAACGAAAATATAGAGAAAATAATTATGTTTTTATTGTAATATAAAAACATCGAGAGTAACAATGTTTTAACATACAATAGTTACAACACAATAATGGAGATCAAATTATATAACACAATCTTGAAATTGGTTGTACACTATGCTACTAATGGTTCAAATGAAAATTACTTTTAGCAACCTATACTTTGATTTCATAAATATTTTAGCAATGATACCCTTATTTCCTTCCTGTAAATCATTTTAGTTCTAAAATGATAAGATGTCGCATTATGTTGATCATTAAAGAATATCAGTTTGCCCCTATAAATATTGAGAAAATTCCTTTCTTGACCTCCTTAAAGTTGCTGATTCTTTTTTTGGTCCAAATTTTTTGAAGTTCCCTATTTGGCCTCAAAACCAAATTTGGTTCCCTTTTAAGTCCTTCCGTCCATTCTAGCACTTGACGGTGTTAAATAACATGTGAAATGACCATGCTGCCCTTGATTATGAAATGATGCTAAAATTCTGATGTTCTCATATGTAGTGCTGAAATTATGTAAAAAAATGATGCTGAAATTTCCACCCACAATAATGTGTACATTTGGTGCAAAAGTTGTGGATTTATGTGCAAACATAATGCCGAATTTTGGCGAAATTATGAAATAAAAAGTATAGCTCAAATTATATGGTCATTTCACCTGTTACTTAAGACCGTTAAGTGCTAGAATGGACGGAAGGGCCTAAAAGGAAATCAAATTTGGTTTTGAGGCGAAATAGGGAACTTCAAAAAAATTGGGTCAAGAAAGGAACCAGCAACTTTAAAGAGGCCAAGAAAGGAATGTTCTCATAAATATTTAATAGTAACATTACAAATGATTTTATCCGTATACTTGTTACAAGAAGGATCAATAAATAGTTTTGTCTCATATAGTTCACAAGATAATTATACTGCACTGGAGCAAATGGAGGCAACTCACTCTCCTCCACAATTTCAACCACTGACCCTGCAGATGGGGTGGGGGGTGGGGGGGGGGTGATTGTTCCTCAAGACTGAGACTGATTACTATCTACACCAGCCCTATGTAACTCAGACTGCACACTCCCACTGTACTGCTGCAGACGCTCACCTGGACTGGCCTGATCAAACTCTGATATATTTTACCAGTAATCTTCATCTATTAAATGTGCATCTTCAATCTCCACACTTGTCACATTGGGTGTCACATTGGGCTCCTGTAAGCTCTCATCTAAAGAGGACACATCACTAAGCTCATCTAGATCGTTTCCTGCAGTCCTGCACAAGCTGACTCAACACCTAATGTAGGTCGCTCGGTTGCCTGCATAGTTGTCTTCAGAGAAGCATGTGAAGGAAATGAAGCATTTGCGCTGCCTCTGGATATGTCACCTGATGAGCAACCATCAGCATAATACTCCCTATCATTGGCATCGGCTCCTTGCATTAGGTCTTCGAAGGGATGAGTCATCCCCACACGTTGTTTTTGGCTGGTCATGCAGTTCACATGGTCCTTCTGGACAGGTCCTAAAACCTGCAAGTATTTATTGAGAAGTTCAATTCTTATGTGTAAATTAGAGGAACTCAGACAATAGATTCAATATGAAAGGAAGAATATAATATGGACATAAGCACAACATATCACACGAGTATCCAATCTACACCTAAAGAAAAGGATGAACATGATCAAAAAGAAGAATTTCTTGATAAATATCGAAAGTCAAAACCTTTAAACAGCATAAGCGTGCTCTGGAATATGTCAGAAAACACCGCTAATAAGAAAATGACAAAAATTCAGATTGTCATAACAACTTATTATACTTGCATGTTAACTTATAAATAATTTGTGAAACATGACCGTACCTCTAGTTTACTCTCAGAAACCTCTTGAACGTGCAGTAGCTCATTTTGTATAGTATCTTGTGAGTGACTAAAAGATGCATAACAGTTAAGGTGAGTGTTAGGATGCTCTCCCTTGCCACTATAAACATAAATAATTAGGAAAGAAAGTCCAACATGCACATCCAATTGAGAAGACTAAGCTAATCTTTTCATCTTTCAAGGAGCTATTTGCATCCCAAAGGATAACAGACTTTTGATGTCTGACATTCTGCAGTTTCAATTTCAGTTCCAGTTCTTCTCTCTGCATTCTTTCATGTTTTGCTTTTTTCTCGAAGATGTTTACCTTAGGATAAATGACAAAAAAAACATTATCAGAATGAAAATGTGAACACCGACAAAATAGTAGTGGACAACTAACCTTGTTCTCCAATTCACACACAGTAATCTCAAGATCCTCAACAGACCTCTCTAATAACTTGACTTCTTCATTCTTCTCTTCAGCAATCTGAAAAGAAATCATCGGACGTGTTACGTACAGAAAAAAGAATAAAGGTAGCATCTAGAAGAAATAAAGTTTAATAAAAAAAATTATCATACATACTGAAAGTTTTGCACGAAGATCTTCTATTTCTTCTTTTTGTGCCTTAATAGTTTACCTCCTTTAAAAATCTGCAGATACACACTGATAAATCCTTGAGTTTTAGAACCGGAACAAAGGATAAAACCAATCAACATGGACAGCACATTGATACCTCATTAATACATGCACACTTTATAACACGAAGTGCTCTGTTTGCAAACTGTAAGCTCTTCTTCGTCTCATCTGTATGTATCTAGAATATATAATTGTAAAACGTTTAGAGGCTAGAAATAACAAAACTGTTAGTTGTGGGATGTAACATTCCCTGTTTACAGAGAACACATTACTTAAAGAGTATGATGTGAGCACTTGCAGTGTAAATTATGTGGATAAAATAAACAGTACTTTATAATACCTTTAGTTATTAGTAAATGATGCATGTTTAATAGTCCGTATTTAGAGGTCCAAATTTGCAGGATATAGAAAAGCACTAAAGCAGTATAGTTCTAAACGTTCATTATACAAACACGAAAAATCTGTTCAAGAGCCATATTGAAAGTCGCCTAGACGGGGGTGAATAGGCGAACCTAAAAATTTCTGCGAATTAACACTAAGACGAAACCGTCAAATACCGGAACTTCCGGTAGGGTACCGGAAATTCCGGTGCAGGGTGATAAATGCGGAATTAAACCCTACACAATTCTAGTACTTGCAAGAAAGAAAGAAACAACCCTATGCAATTCTAGCAATTTAACGGCACAAAGGAAACTAACAATCAACCTAGTGAAATTAAACAACAACGCGCTTAAGTAAAAGAGGGAGCACAAAAGACACGGATTTTTCACCGAAGTTCAAGCCCACCAAGGACTCTACGTCTCCGTTGAGAAAGTCCACCAAGGACCGGGTTTCTTTCAACCCTATTTCTCCCTCAAGTCACCACCAAGGTTGAGCTTGAGTTTTCCACTATCAAAGTCCCTTCCGGTACGGGCAATACAAACTTCTCGGACGTCACCACACAAGTTGGGAGCTCACGAGCACGCCTAGCCGTCTAGGAGCTCAAAGCTCCAAAAGTAACAAATCCAAATCACAAGCTTGACGGGAGTGAAGATGCTCAAGAATGGAATCAAGTCTCTCAAACACTTGCTTAAAGTCTCTCACTCAAATCATAGCTCAAGGATGGAATTTTTGCCTTTGGAAAGGATTTGGAGCAAGTGGAGTGAAGCACAAGTGTATTTTGGCTCGGAATGTTGTAAGAGTGTGCGAGTGAAGGAGGGGTGTGGCCACAGCTCAAAAAGAGCCGTTGGCTCTGTCCGAAAACTCCGCATCGGAACTTCCGATAGGATATCGGAACTTCCGGTATGGGTCGAATTAGGGTTAGATCTGGATTTTTGGCCCGCACCGGAACTTCCGGTGGAGTACCGGAACTTCCGGTACTTAGGTTTAGGGTTTGAAAACTAGACCGCACCGGAGCTTCCGGTGCCGTATCGGAACTTCCGGTATGGCATTCCGGAGAGCTCAAAGCTCTCGTTAGCCTACCGGAACTTCCGGTACCGAGGACCGGAACTTCCGGTATGGCTTTTCCGAGAGCAAAGCTCTCGTTAGCCTACCGGAACTTCCGGTACTGAGGACCGGAACTTCCGGTATGGCTTTTCCGGAGAGCGAAGCTCTCGTTAGCCTACCGAAACTTCCGGTACCGGGACCGGAACTTCCGGTATGGCTTTTCCGAGAGCAAAGCTCTCGTTAGCCTACCGGAACTTCCGGTACCGGGGACCGGAATTTCCGGTATGGCTTTTCCGGAGAGCAAAGCTCTCGTTAGCCTACTCGGAACGTCCGTACCACACCGAAGCTTCCGATGAGTCCAGAAAGAAAGGGTTCGGAGGGGATTTCTTGAGTTTGTGAGCATCTCCATTCTTTGCCAAATTTGTGATTTGCATCCCTCTTTATAGTATGGCATCCCTAAGACTCAAAGCAAAGAAATAAAACAAGGCACAAGCTTTGAGAGGGGCCTTTTCCAAACTCTCCTTTTACTTCATTTCACATTTCTTTTCTCCTTTTTGATTTTGCTTGCTACACTTTCATGTGCTTTGGATATTCACTACACACAATCTCATGAAAGCATTAGTCCAAATTTAATTGTATTGATGTCAATCATCCAAAATAAAATGAGGGGCCTAGATGCACTTTCACATATAATAATACGACATATATAGCATACATGTGTTTCTATCAAGGGCAGGTTGCACTATCCGTGTTAGTTTACTATCACGGTAAGGGACGTGCACCCTGGTAAATTCCATTAATCAGGTAAATAAGCAAAAGAAATCAGGCCAAGTAAATTAACCAGTCAGAAAGCTAATAGTTTCTATGACCTTGGAAAGAGCCGTCAGGCTTTTGTTATTTTTACAACCTTCTTTGAGTCTCTCACCTTCTGCACCTGTCTTATAAAAATGTTCCGACCCGGCTAAATCTACAAGATTCTAAAATGTAGAATATTTCAATAATGAGAAATCAGACAATTCAATAGTCACAATGATGAGTCGCAACTTTGATCACTGATTTTTGCTGCACAAAATCTTTCTCACAAAAAGCATCTGGCAGCCTGTCATAACCTGGAACAACATAAGTTTAATTCTGTCAGCAGAACCATAGAGACCATCACACAAATTGCGATCCAAAAAAAATACAAAACTGAAAGCAACAAATAATTAGTTAGGACTTATATCACTTAAAAGCACACCTTTGATATCAACCTGTCATCTCAGTAGCACCTTTTATGTAAACCTATAGATTTAAACCCAAACTGTTAACTTTTAATTTAGAGGTTTACAAAAGAATTTGTCAGATGTATATGAAGAATAGGAGCTCTAATTCTTAGGATTTGATTTAATACACAACCTACAATAGAAGAATGCTCATGCGACATAGATGCTTCAGAACCCTGAAGAAAGCTAAGCTTCAATCGAATTCCAGAATTATGAATTTCTTTAGGAAGTCCTCCTTCTAAATTCCCCAAAGTTAGTTGTGAACTGGCACAAATCTGAGCGAAGATATTAAATTGAAATTGCCGGATATAGAAATTCAATCTAGGTGACTTATTGATCTATGCTATTTGAACTAAGCTTACTAAATTCAATCTAACCTTCTGTTGACAAGCTTACTAAATATCTTACTCTAAAGGAAAGAGATCTGAATTTTGTATGATTGACATATAAGTCTATCAAAGTATCAACAGATATCACCTAGACAGCTAGGAAGGCTCAACAGGGAATTAAATCTCTATTTCACTCACAGTTGAATTTCGGAAGGAACCCATGAGCTTGTAATCAAAAGCAGCAGCATAAGCACTTGCCAATCCTGGAATGCTATCCTTATAATGGTCTCGGAACCTCTGTCAACGTTTCCTCGCTTATGTTAACCACATTGTAAAAGTCAGCATCTTTTTTTATGAGCCTCTTTGCCTTCAGAACATTCAGGACATAATGTTAGGGCATGAGCCGCTTTGCATTAGTGCTATAAGCAAGCAGTGCCCGTCTATGCACTATTTACTGAGCTTCCAGACCAGGCTCCATCTTGAACAGAAGAATTCCACCGTGTGTGCCTTATGTTGGCCTCTTGCAAAGTCAGAATGCATGGCATCCTGCATAATGATCATCACAACCATTAGAAGGACATCTGAATCCATCCAGTAGGGCTCTCGGCCATGGCTCACAGGAGCGCGGTCGAAGGAGTGAGCTGTGCCAGAACGAATTCGGTCGGTGACAACTTGGCCTTGTCGCGTCGCGGATCGAGCTCGTCCTCGATAGCAGCGGCCTTGTCGCGGCGCAGATTTGAGGGTAAGGAGATGGAGCGGCACCGGAGTGGGGTGGGTAGAGACGGAGAGGGAGGGGGACCGGCACGGGTGCCCGCATCGGAGGCGGAGGCGAAGGAGACCGCAGCCCCCGATGATGCCTCCTGAGCAAGTGCCCAAATCCCACGCAAGAACGAGGGCAGAGCCCGGGAGGCGCACCAAAAACGAAGGTGTCGTCGTTGTGGTCGTCGGGCATGAGGGTGAGGAAGAAGCCCCCGCTGCGGGTGGCAGCACCGAGACCTGGGTCGAAGCGGCGGTGGAGGGGCGCGAAGGAGAGGATCAGGATCGAGACGGTTGCGACCGTGACTTCGAGAGGGACTCGGAGACCACGACCGCCAGGCGAAGAGGAGGTGAGCCACCTTACGTGAGCGACGGGTTTTACGTGGTGAGGCGAAGACGACCTCACCATAATTAATATATTGGTATAGATAGATTCAACAACGTTCGTTTGATAACCCTTTGTCTCAAACCATCGTGAATACCTATATTCGATATACAATATTAAAACAGATCCGAATTCTCTGGAGATATCTCAAACAAGCTCAGGGAAAAGAAATTCTAGAGAACTATTTAATTTCACAAGAAAATCAACATGATATAGAAAAATTAATGCATGGCAGCCTAGATTAGCTCTTGTGAAAGCAAAGACAAATTATGCATTGACTGCTTCAATATTTATTTTTCATCATTCTTGTCATGGAATTCGTAGTATTTCCTTTATACTTTTTTTCCCTGTTGAACTCACTCAGAATGAAGTGCTTGAAACATTGCTAGTATCTTCAAACTCACTTAAGTATTGTTCTAAGCCAATGTCAGCTAGTCACAAGATTTTATCTACACCACTCTTGGTTCCAATGTTGTCACCTACTTAATTTTTCTACGGTTTTCTTTACTACACATAAAAACGCGAGTCCGTGGTGAATGCCCTGTCGTCCGTCGCTTTTGCGCCGACATGTGGGGCCTGCACCCCACCGACGGTTCTCTCCACCCTTTGTCCGCGGTTCTCTCCAGTAAAGAAAAAAAATGCAAAAAAGAACCCTCGCCCTCGCCGCAGCCGTCCTCTGCCCTTCTCACTGTCGACCGCGCCACTGTGAACCTTATGCACCCCGCTGCCGCGTCCCCCACCTACCATGCCCCCGCGCCCTCCGCGTGCTCTACGCCAAAGCCAGATCCAACCGGTAAAATAGGTTTTCTTTGGAGGAGACAGAAGGGTCACGGAGGAGGAAGCTTGGTTCAACGGCATGAGTAGGCAGTCAGGCCGATTGGCACAGGCTTGCACGCTGGAGGTGCCAAAGCAAGAACAAGGGAAAGTCTTCTCCATGCGCAGGCTCCTGGGACCGTGGGAACCAGATAGCTCTCCACCCTCGGAACCATCGGAGTCACAGGCGGGCCGCATGTGTGCTGGTGGCGTGTAACAGAGCTGGATGGGTTGTTCGGCGACTGCGAGGGCTGCACATGAGCGTTGTGTTTTGGCTGAATTCCAAGATCCAGCTGGTCCGGAATGTTCGAGAAGGTACGAGGCTCTCACACACAGGCACCTCTCCTAACCATCCCGCGTTGCCTATTCAATTTTTCTGACACTGGAATTCAAATCTCGCGCGCAGACCACGCGCCCGGAAACCATTCTCCCTCCCCGTTATAAATTACTCCCCCAATTATGCCCTCAAGCTGTGGAAGTTCAGAACAAGAAGCGAAGTTGGAACTAAAGTTCACTCTCTTGCGTCCTCAGCCCCTCACGTTCCTTTAGGTAAGGTCCAGTTTACGCTGACTTTTATACTCAAAAGATGGTAAATAAGGCATGTTAGTAGTTTCATTCAGATTCCTTAGTGAAGAACAAAACAGGTTAAAGAGATTGTGGCCTTCTTGTTTTCGCTAATATTGATTACCAGATTTTTTTAGGATTTGAACCTTTTTCTTTTGGTTCCAAAAATGTGTTGAATCATTAAACATACTAGACATTGAGACCTAATATTGATGCTAGGGGTCTTACTGGCCCCATGGATGGAAGAAGCTTCCCGTAAAGGTTAGGGTCATGAGCTGTCAGCATTTATAAACTGATCATCTTTTTGGTGTGTCCGCTTTGGTTAAACGGTTTCCAATCATTCTGATAAAGCAGAGAGTCCCTGGTATGTGTGTTGCCTTGTTTAGCTGGGTACTATGGTTGAGGTTGGATGAAGGTGGGTTTGGCATGTTTTGTTATTATTCTGACGTGCATATCATTAACTGCTTGCAATTGTGATTGAAATTGGAATCACTGATCAAATTCTCATATCAAAATGTTGGAGCTCGTATTTTATTTCTGTCTGTGGCCCTCTCTGATCTAGGAGGATTCTGTTCTCGGTCTTCGGGATCTATTGCTGCAGCAACTCAGATAATAACAGTCATCGGCAACTCAGATAATAACAGTCATCTCGAGTCTAACAACTTTCAGTCACTTCAATTGTTGCTCTTTTACTTGTGTTGATCACAGATAGTCTGATATCTCTTAAAAGGTTTTAATCAGTGCTGGAGTGTTTGTGTTGATTATCTCCCTTAACACCAACTACATATTTGCTTTCGGCTTTGAAGATCTACTGCATCAATAGGACACCAGTAATACAAAATTTGACTATTGCCACTGATCTGTAGAACAAAAGTCTGTTTGGAAGCTGTGAGTCAGAACATTTACATGCCTGTCAATGATCAAAAGTCAAAACTAAAATTAACTACGCTTCTGATGCTTGTTGACATTATTCCTTTTCATTAACCGTCTGATTTTGATTGATTCCTTTTCAAGTATGGATGCAGAGAGTCAACTTCATCTTATGAGTTATTTCTGTCCAGATCTCCTTGCTATGACCTTCAATTCGTGTTGTCAGGTTCTGACTGATTTCCAACAAATTTGCTGTCAGGTTTTTGGCTGACCTCCATCAAACAAAAGAAAATTTGTTGTAGGGTGTTTTACTTGGATAGGAAATTAACCTCTGGTCCTGCTTTGCTTTGTTGGGGCTTGGCACCAATGCACCTTCAGAAAAGGTACATCATAATTCAGTTAATTTCCTGGCTTAAACATGATTTATTTTTTAATTGATCACTAATGTGCACTTTTGATCATATAATACTTCTAGGTATTACTGGAAAAATAAAAGAGATTTCTACTTGCTTGCTGGTTGTTAATCAAACACACAGTAGAGTTGTGTATCATTTCATTAGTAGATAGAGTTATTTCTTTTTGTTTTTGGCAATGAAACTATGTCAAAGACCATTTTCCTAAAACAACTTTATTTATTTCATTTGAAAATAATATGTTAGCTAAAATTGAGGACCTGATGTTTTTTAAGGATCTGACCCTTTTCTTATCCGGCCCTTTATTTTCCTAAATGTAGTTGTCGCATTTTGTGGACCTGCCATTTTCTCATGTATTTACCTCATTTTATGACCAATTTATTGACCCATTTTAGTACCAGCTCCCACTATAGTTGACCTTTTGTCCTAGCAAAGAACAGAAATTTTGTGATGCATGTGGCATAGGTTGGCACTAAAGAACATCCAGGTTGGGTTATGATAGTTTCTTAACAAGAAATTCAGTTGATGTGTCACTTGATTGCATTGTTTGTTGGTTAAGATAGTGACTGATTTTTTTTCTTGTCTTTTTTCTTCATGTTTAAGTGAATATGTTGTATTTTGAGTGGCTTGATGTAATGTGTCTTCAGGATGCCTTGAAAAGAAACAATTAGCTTCTGGCACCTTTTTTCAATTTATGTTATGACAAATTGGCTGATCTATTCCTTGCAGGTGACTATCAATGAAGGACGTGTACCATTTCTGAGGTGAAGCTGATGACTAGATTTATTTGTGTGGTGTCTTTGTCTTCCTGGAAGTATTGCAGAGTTAGGTAGTAAGTACTATGGATTGATGACTTGATTTGGTGTTTCTGTTTGTAGGAGGAAGTGATATCTTATCTTCATTACAATATTGATTGTTTGATGCTAAATTCACTTGGAGACAATGGTTTTTAATCTGCCCCTCATATTATCTTTCATAAAAATGAATGGATCATTGTAATTTGAAATCATTATGTGTACCAGACTTGTCCAATGAGTCATCAGAGCTTTGCTAAGTTCTCATATTGTATCAAATTGGTCTGGATTCTCTTACTTTAAAATTCAGAATAGAACATACTTCAGTTATTCCTCAGATAAAGACATGACAATGTCGATAGATACAACTTCAGCAACCCATGGTGTCCTAAAACCAATTGGTGTGTTTGAGCGAGGAGAATGCACAAAAGGTATCATCGTTGCTCTTAAAATGTCATGTAATAAAATTTTACTAAGCATAAATGTAACTATGTTATAATTATATTTTAGAGCGGAAGCGTTCTCGTGAAGGCCGCAGCTATGCTAGCATTGGACAATCCGAACCAAGCAACATTGATTTAACAACACAATGCACATCACGACAAAGGTTTGCAAGACGAGAACGTGACAGAGCACGCCGACAAAGTTTGACTGTTGAGGAGAAGGAAAAAATTAATGCTCGTAGGAGAGAACGTTATCACAATTTAACACATGAGGAACGGGAAGAAATTAATGCGCGTAAAAGAGCATGGCACCAAAATTTAACAATTGAGCAGAGGGAAGAGACAAATGCTCGTAGAAGAGCGAGTAGACGTGCTCTGACACATGAAAAGAGGCAAAAAATAAATGTACAACAACAAGAACGTAGAAGATATAACTACCACGTCAATGTTGAGGTTTGCTCAAGCATAAAAGCCGTGAAGTACCTGTTTAAGTACATATATAAGGGCCACGACCGAGCATCGGTTTCTATCGATGAGGTAGAATGTAATGGAAATATTGATGAGATAAAGGAGTACAGGGATTCAAGGTGGGTTACTCCCCGGAAGTAGGCTCAGGCGTTCGGTCTACCCGAAATTTCGGTTCGGGTAATTCGGTCTTTTCTAAATTTCGGTCTTGAAGAATTAATACCTAAAATGTCACAAAAGAAATTGGTACCTGGATTATTTGGGTACCTAAATTTCGGTTCGGTCTTCGGTCTTACCCGAAATACCCAAACATACACACAAATATGTAATCTAGTTTCAAAAATTCGTGATAATTTCATATATATGTTACGATAAGGCCTAACTTGTATCCTTTTGACATGGAATTAAACCAATTTAGGCATGTATATAGTCAAGTTAATAATTAATTAATCATAATGGAACTAATTTGTGTGAATTGACCTTGTGCTAGGTGTTGTTTGGGTAGTTTGGGTAGTTCGAGTATCCGAGGGTGGTACCCGAACTTGGAACGAAAATTTCGGTTATCCAATACACTTACCCGAAATATTATCCGATATCCAAAATTTCGGTTCTTTCGGTCCTGGTCTCGGTTTTTCGGTTTCGGTTTTTCGGTCTCGGTTTTTTTGCCCACCCCTACCCGGAAGCACTATGGAGAATCTATGGTTTTGATCTAAGTGAGACATTTCCATCGATCAAGCAGCTACAACTCCATCTTCCAAACATGCACATGGTATCGTACCAAGCGGAAGCTAATCTAAATGATGTCATCTTAAAAGATGGAGCTGAAAGGACCATGTTAACAGAATATTTTGAGGCAAACAAAAGATATGAATGGGCTCGAGGAATATTATATAGAAATTTTCCTGAATTTTTTGTTTGGGTCCCAAGTGGGAAGTATTGGAAAAAAAGGGATGAACGCACACGAGGTTGGGAGGATCGTATCTCGCTCATCCAGCCGAAGGTGAGAGGTACTATTTAAGAGTTCTTCTAAACCATGTCACGAGTGCTACCTCATTTGAGGACCTAAGAACCGTAGATGGTATTACTTTGCCTACATTCCGTGATGCTTGCTGAAAAGAGGGGTCTTATCGAGACCGATAATACTATTGATGAGTGCCTCGGTGAGGCTGAGGTTTTTCGGATGCCATCTTCACTTCGGAGGCTATTTGCTACTATATTGGTATTTTGTGAGCCTAGCGATGTGCGTGGCCTCCGGAACAAGCATCTAGAAGCAATGACAGAGGACTATCGACTATCATCCCGTATGTGCCCTCACACTATTGAGCAGATGGCTCTACTAGATATCAAGAACATGCTTCAATCAATGGGGAAGGATATATCAGCTTTTCCACTACCAAAAATTGATGAGTCATTTGATGCAACAACCGGTGGGGATAGAGAGATAATTGAGGAATCCTCAATTGAGGTGGATCAAGAGCACATTTGTCCGGCATTCTTCCTTAACCAAGAACAAAGATATGCGTACAATGAGATACTTGCAGCGGTTGATAGTGGAAATGGAGGTGTGTTTTTTGTTGATGGGCCAGGGGGAACGGGAAAGACTTATCTATATAAAGCATTGCTTGCTAAGATACGTAGCGAGGGTAAAATAGCTATTGCAACAGCGACGACATCGGGTATTGCTTGCTTCCATCCTTCCTGGAGGTAGGATCTGCACACTCAAGATTTAAAATTCCATTAAATATTGAAGAGGGTGGCGTTTGTAGCTTCACTAAGGAAAGTGGTACTGCTAAGCTTCTAAGAATGGCATCTCTCATTATATGGGATGAGGCACCCATGACAAAAAGACAAGCTTTTGAGACCCTTGACACTAGCATGAGGGACATCACAGGTCAAGATGTGCCATTTGGTGGTAAGACCATTGTCTTTGGGGAGACTTTAGACAAGTTCTTCCAGGTTGTCCGTAAGGGAACTAGGGCACAAATAACAGATTCA
Source organism: Chloris gayana (assembly GCA_031894775.1). Taxonomy (NCBI): domain Eukaryota; kingdom Viridiplantae; phylum Streptophyta; class Magnoliopsida; order Poales; family Poaceae; genus Chloris; species Chloris gayana. Next base: position 13,050 of record JAUNZO010002344.1, read on the forward strand.
ACATTGTGTAAATCTTACCTTTGGAACAGTATGCGACAACTTAGGCTTGTTCATAATATGAGGGCTCAAAGTGATCCTTGGTTTTCCGATTATCTTCTACGTGTCGGTAATGGCATTGAAGATACTGTGGATGATGGTTGTGTAAGGCTTCCCGATGAGATTTGCATACCATATACGGGTGAGGATTACGACATTGATATGCTTATAGAAAGTGTATTCCCAATGCTAGATAAAAATCCCACGGATCCAAGCTACATAACATCTCGAGCAATTCTAACAACTCGAAATGAGTATGTTGACAAGATCAATATGAGGATGATTGAGCGATTCCCTGGGGAGGAGATGATATATCATAGTTTCGATCAAGTCTGTCGATGATCCACATAACTATTACCCAACAGAATTCTTGAATTCATTAACACCCAATGGATTACCGCCTCATGTTTTGAAGTTGAAGCTTAATTGCCCTATAATATTGTTGCGAAACATTGACCCCGCGAATGGTTTATGCAATGGAACAAGGTTAGTGGTCCGAGGATTCATGAGGAATGCAATTGATGCTGAGATTGTGTTGGGCCAACACGCTGGAAGAAGGGTGTTCATTCCACGAATTCCTCTTTGCCCATCCGATGATGAGATGTTTCCGTTTCGATTCAAGAGGAATCAAATTCCAATAAGAGTTAGCTTTGCAATGACCATAAACAAGGCACAAGGACGAGACTATTCCATATGTTGGAGTGTACCTACCGGATCCAGTGTTCTCACATGGACAACTATATGTTGCTCTTTCTAGAGCTACCTCAAGGAATAATATCGGGATTCTCGTTGTTCCGAGAAAAGAAAAATGATAGCCAATCTACATCTACGGGAACATTTACCAAGAATATAGTCTACAAAGAGGTTCTCATCGAGTAGTTGAGGTATAAATCACTTAAACTGACTATATATTTTAACATTAGATCTATATTAATAACTTATTAATATACATGTTATAACTTTTATAGGAAAAACAAATGTCTCACTAGACTGGCTTCTCCATGTGCCAATGGGATGCGGAAAGTCCTATGGAGGAAAATAAAGCTACCATCGTAGAATCTTAGTTGGAGCGACTATATTTTTCTATGGTAGTTCTTTCATAGTTGTGATCCTACTTTCTTCTTATTTGATGTGTAGCACTTCGTTGTTGTGGAACGATATGGGTGGTTGTTCAATGTAATGGAAAATTAACGTTTGAATTGAATCTAAGCTAAGCATTGTTAATAATTTTTAGAAATCAGTAACATTAAATTTGTTGACAAGCTTTTGTTAGTCCGTGGCAACGCACGGGCATCCAACTAGTATTTGTCCAACGAAGATAACTTTTTTACTTTAAAGGATAAAGTTCGCTTTATTCCCTTCAAGTATGACCAAATTCTAGATAATCCTTTAAATTATTATGGTTTGTTTTACCCCTCCAATTTGATAAAACAGTTTATTGTACAGCTTTTATCGGTATTTTAATCCAAGTTACTTATGTGGATTGAAATTAAGTTAGGATTTCTCACACAATCTCACACTTAGATTATACGATGTGACAAAGTAGTGAATGGGTCATATAACACATGTATATAGTTTATTTTTTGCGCAACCCACTTTCTCCACTCACCTACACAACAACATGATGAGAGATACAACTAGGCTATACTTATAGTATGTTAATCGACGAGATTGATGACATCACAATGATCAAGATTCAACGAGAGTTGTGTGAATGCACCGATGAGCGCGAGCTCCTAATGATTGAGTGTCTTGAAAACACCTATGAGAAGGGATAAGGTGAGATTATCGAGTTATAGATAATGTTATATGTCACATTGGTTACCTAGTCATATCCGATAACACATGTGTCGGTTAACACAATAATTTCAGCTTAATCCTAGTCTACAACAGTAATTTAGGATTAGAATACCAATAAAAGGTGTAAAATAAACTATCTTATCAAATTATGGGTAAAACAAACCAAAAAATAATTTTGGAGGTTATCCGAACTTTGATCATACTTGAAGGGAGTAAAGCGGACTTTATCCTTCTTTAGACATTTGACGTACTAATTTTTTTATTTTAATCTCTCTTTAAATCCTCCACAATCCACATTCCTATCATAGACTTTTGTGTTGGAGCGATTATAAAATAAAATTGCCCTTCCTTCTTTTGACGATGTTATTACTTTTACGGTACTTAGGCAAAAAGAGGCAAATGATCCAAAGTAAAAGCACTTAAGTCATAGTATAGGTGTGTTTGGTTGGGCCTTTTCGACTTTGGTTTTTTAAAAAGCCAGTAGCCCAATCAAAGGGGTTGGTCGCTAACAAAGCCAAAGCCAAAAGCAACTTTTTGCTAGTTCATTTCCGAAAGCGAGTGTGGAGGTGCTTTTTCCGACTTTGGCTTTCACAAGTTTGAAGAAATTATCTATATATGTATATATGTATATATACATGTAATATATATGTTTATATGTATAAATATATATTTTTATTTCTATGTATACGTATGTATACATATATATTTATATATTTATTTATATACATGTATATATATGTTATATTATATATATAAATATGATATAAATAAAAAATATATTATACATATATTTTAAATATATATGTATATTTTTATTCATATGTATATGAATGTATAAGTATATATATTTATATATTTATTTATATACATGTATATATCTTATATTATATCTATGATATAAATAAATATATAAATATAAAATGTATTATACATATATTTGTATGTATATGTACGTATATATGATAGTATATATGATGATAAGTAGGGTCTGCTAGTAAATTTCGAAAAGCCACAATTTGTTTTTACCAAACGACTTTCAGCTTTCTACGACTCATAACCCATACATGCTTTTTTCACATTTCACGATCCACAGTGAGCTTTTTCAGAAATGAACTAGCAAAAAATTGCTTTTACCTTGGCTTTTGTTGGCAGCTAACCCCTTTTGTTGGGCTACTAGCTTTTTAAAAACCAACTCAGAAAAAACCAACCAAACACACCCATAGTACTAGTACAACATAATAGAATACAAATAGTAGAAAAAATTACAAATCTGGTTAAAAAAAAGCAAAAACGCTGTCGAAATCCGGAAAGCGCAAAGACGCCCCGCACGATTGCACGAAATTTGCGCCACCAAAGCGGAACCCCTCCTTCCATCAAAAAAAAAAAAAGAAAAAGCGGAGCTCCTCCCTCCCTTTCCCTCCCCGTCTCGACCGCCGGTAGCGGACGCCCCAAACTCCGTTCCTTGGGGTAAAAAAAAAAAAAACGTTCCCCTGAAACCCTAGCCTAGCCGCTCCCATCCTGCTCCCGCCGGCCGCGCCGCCGCCCGCTCCTCCCGTGTATCTCCCCTAGCTGCTGAAGGTTCCCTTCTGTTCGTGCAGGCGGCGGCGATGGCGTCCTCGTCTTCCAGGCATCAGGTCACCATCACCCTCGGCCGTAGCGGTCAGGTGAGCCATTCCTCCTCGGTCGACCATGCTCTGTGTCTCGCGGATTAACCTCGTGGCTCATTTTCCGTTGCAGATTCTGCTTTTCGTGTCGTTTGTGGGTTGACCGATTAGGTGCGGGTTTTTTTTTTTTTTTGAACTCATTAAGTGCGGGTTAGATGATCTGATGGAGGAAACATGACGCGGCCGTGTAGCTTTGCCTAACCTAACCTTGATTCGGGTGCGCGAGTGCTGGGCAGTTAACTTGGGTTAAGATATGCGGTTCAGGCGATTTCGTGTGTTCAAATGGTGTTTCATGTTGTTAGATTTGGTTGCTGTGTGCTGAAGGTACCAAGGTTAAGGTATCATCTCAAGGGATGATGGATTGATGTTGTGAGGTATGGTGTGTGAGCTAAGTAGTACCTGACTGGTTATTCCAAGGATATAGCAGGGGAGCCTCTGGACCTTTTACAGGGGTGTTTGTCTGCTTTTCTCATGAGTGTGTATGGTTTATTTAAGAAAGCAGAGGGGATAATTTATTGCTGCGGGTAATGCGTTTGGTATGTGTAAATAAATGTGTTTATATATCTGTAAGGCTTGAGTTACTTGTAATTTTCCAACATGAGTAGAAGGCAGAAGCTTGTGTAGTCTGCTTCTTCCGAGTCCATTTTATGGCATGCCCATTCCAATAATGTTTATCAGTACTTATTGGCCATACTCAGCATTACTAGTCTGCTATATCCACATTCTGCTTGTCTGTAGTATGCTCATTCTGCTTTCAAACGTTGTATGCTTGTGTTAAGCTCTAGAACGCATATTAACACCATGTTACTCCTGTTATTTTTAGTGAAGCCCTCACGTCACCTCTTTGCTTATGCCTGTTCCGAGTCCGTTTTAGGGCATGCCCATTCCAATAATGTTTATCAGTACTTATTGGCCATACTCAGCATTACTAGTCTGCTTTATGCACATTCTGCTTGTCTGCTGTATGCACGTTCTGCTTTCAAATGTTTGTGTTAAGCTCTAGAATGCATTTCACACCATTTTACTCCTGTTATGTTTTTTGGTGAAGCCCTCACCTCACCTCTTTGCTTATGCCTGTTTATATTATTCTAAACCATTTGATATAATACATTGTCCGTGAACTTTATCAGATTTAGTAAAATATCTGAGGCTGATTTAAAGTTTTCTTTTCCATGATGGGGAGTTCTGGCTGGATGGATGCCAATGCCCCTATAACACTTGGATGCCTTTTGCATCTATCACGTTTCCCTACATGAGTTTTTACTTCAACTTCTTCACATAGTTTTTTTGCCACAGGTTGTCAAAAGGAGGGCTATTTCTGATACTGGTAATGATGATGAAGTACCATTTTCAGGGAAAAAACGGTCCATGAGGGAGAGGTTAGGAAATCATATGGTTGATTCTGATTTTATCGAAAGCCAACAGAGAAACAAAAGGTATCTTTCTTGGATCTGTGATTTCTGTTGTTTGCACACAATGCAAGTTTTTTCATTTGTGCTACTTGACCTCCAATTATATCTCAGGGCTTGAGCTTTACAGTGATACTTTTTCAATTATTGAAACAGCTTAAATGCATTTTATGTGTTAGTGTCAACTGCAACTGGCCATCATGCAGGCTATACATTTAAGTTACAAACGTTGTTATCAATTCTTTTTTGACCTATTGGTATTGCAGTTACATTTTATGCAATCTTAGTTAGATTTCTATCAATTTACTCAAGGCAAAATGCAATTTTCTGTTCCAGTTGAGTCATTAACTGCAGTATCATATCAAATTTCCTGATCTAAACTCTTGCCAGTTCAAGCAGAATTAGCATTACCTTAAGTATATGACATGTGTACTTTTTCCCTCATTGTATTCATTTTTGTGTTAGATGGACTGCCTATTCCTTCTTTGCGTATGTATCCACCTGTAATTCATTTTGTTATATTCAGCAAGCACTTGTTTTATGAAGACCATAATATGTGTGCTTCCAACTGGTGTATTCATTTTTGTATTTATGTATCCAAGCAGTAGCTTTCCCTTCACTGTTGCCTGTTTCTCTCACTTTGCAGGCGACATACAGAAAGCAGTAGCTCGCATGAAAATGATGGTAAACCTTTACTTCTAGTATTCAGTTCACATGGTTTGAAATTGGCCTGACACAACTTTGTTGCATATGTTGACCTGCATAACACTAGACCACCACGTTGGCAAGGATGATCTGAGACTGAAACTTATGAGGAAAGGCTTGTTACAGTGGAACAACGGAGTGGATCTCCGTGAAAAGCTTTCTCGGAATCGTAAGAATTTACCGAGATATGATCCAAGAGGCCAAGTCCCAGAATCGAGGGTGAGGTATGATATGAGGGACAAGGAACCAGAACTAAGGCCTAGAAATTCTTTGAGGGAGGGTGTCTCTGGTTCAAGGCCCTCTGCTGTTGTTGCGGGCCGAGTTCCTTCTGCAAGAAGCATGGATGATTTGATACAGTTGGACTCTTCAAGAAATCCTTACTCGTCTTGGGTATCTGATCGTTCGAGGCACCGGTCACCTGAAATGCCCACAAGAGTCCGGGATGACACATCTTCACCAAGAGCTTATGAGCAGATTCGTTCTATGCCATCCCTTAGACCTGTCGGTTCCTCAAGAGCGCCTATTCATTCTACAAGAGATGCCCCTGAGACATTAAGATCTCAATCATATGTTGGCAAATCCACCATTTCTGTTGATACGGTACCGAGGGCTAATGGAATCACTGCATCTACTACAGCTCCGCCTGCAGCCCCTGTTATGGTTTGTATTTGCACTTCCTCCCATAGATCTGAATTTAGCTAGGTTTCTGAGAGTCCATGTTGCTTTTTGGTTTGTTATCAGTGATTTACTTGCTTATCTATGTGGTGTTTGTTCCTGGGTCACATTGATACTAGCAACTTTTTTAGTCACATGGGTTTTTAGCTGGATTTCGGTTATGAAATAATTATGACCTATTGCTTGAATTGTTTTGACACTGTTCTATGTAATTGCGCAGATAGAACCTCCATTAACAGTTGCTGAATTGCTGAATTCACTTGGTCTTGAGAAGTATGCTGTTCTCTTTCAGGCTGAGGAGGTAATATCCCATTATATCTTCCATTTCAATCTATTAGAACGATTATTTGTAATAATTTTGCTGTATATTTTGAATTTTCTTGTGTAGATAGCAGTGCCACTGCTATAGATTTGATACCTGTAGTCTGAGTTCTCATAGGGATGCCTTTCACCCTTATATTTGCTTGTTGCATGGTGTTACAATCTAATGTTCCTTAAATATCTCTAGTAATTTTCTGGAAGCTTGTTAATTCGTTAGCAGCATTTCATCGATCTAGTTTCATGTTTTCCGCCTGTTCCTGAGATGACCCTAGAAATATTTGACACCATCTCATGTTTTCTGCCTGTTCTCGAGGTGATGCTATTTGTCACCATCTCATATTTTTTTCCAGTTTATGCTGAATATATTTCTCAGTCCATTCAAGCTTACAATTTAGGACACATATTGTATGTTTTAAGGTAGTGGATTATTTTATGGGATGATTGTTGTGGCAATATTACTTTTTTTGGTCTTAAATACTGTTTATTTGTTTGCAGGTGGATATGCCTGCGTTGAGGCAAATGGGAGAAAGTGACCTCAAAGACATGGGGGTACCAATGGTAGGTTGGAAATGTGCTGCCTTTTTAACCAAGCTAGCCTAGTAGCATCTCTAACAGGAAAGAAAATATGATTTTAGAAACTAAAATGACACTTCCATCTGTGACGTTGTCAACAACTTCTCTGTATAGGATGTGCATGCAAAGTTGTGACCCCATATGAACTGTGAAACCAAAAAGTTTATGTTCTTTGGCTACTTAAGCACTGTTACTGTTAGTGATGATACTGGATTGTAATCATATTATGAATGAAGGACTATTAACTGAAACTGAAACCTGCAACAGAAATGTCACCAAGTATGCTTTTGTCAGAAAGTTGGATTCTGCTGTTCCTATTGGCAGACAATTGGTTATCAAGTACTGTCCTTTGATGTCAGTAGATATGAAACCACATGACTAATCTTATGCGTAGTATTTAATGTACTAGCATATACTAGTACATTGTTCATATGCCTTCCAGTGAGTGTAATGGCTACAAAAGTAGGCAAGCGAACAGTTTCTTCCTAATCAAGAGGGTTGTGTGGTGTGCTGCGTCTTGGCCACCAGTTTGTGTTTGATCTAACAGTGGCTAATACTGATACTAACCACTTTTATATTTAGAAATGACTTGTAGCATGATCCAGGTTAGTTCGCTATAAGAAAGCAAAAAGAGTGTAAATTATTTATGGATTACCAATTCAAAACTACTGTTAGGAAGAGTGACTGCACTACATGAACTGAATGTTTTCTACTGAGATTATTGACCATCCCCTTAATAATAGATTGTTCTGGGATTTATAGTTTGTTGAATAAGTTATGTGCATTACCATTGGCCATGGCCCATGGTATTGATGGATGTTTTTCTTTTTTTCCTCAGGGCCCAAGGAAGAAAATTCTTCTTGCATTAGGACCTAAATCAAAACAACGGCAAAGATGAGGAGCATGGTCCGGGACATGGGAAATTTGTTTGCTACTGCAAATTGTTGGCGTAAGAATGCTTTATTGCAGACCTTGTATATCCTCAACGGTTATCGTAGTTGACCTTTTTGTAGATTAGTTTCACGCCTTTCTCGACGCGTGTAAAAGTCCTACCTGTGAGCGGATAATACCAAATTTCTATCATCTACACTCTGCTGCTCGCCTGGCTATTGTTAAGAGTAGCAGGCTTTGAAACAGGTGGATACATATGGTTTGCCACCTTCCAGTCTTGAAATTGGTGGGGATATATGAGAATTGACACCAAACCTGCTTGGGCGGGTGAGAACTTTCTGTTTATTCGTTGTGGCTCAATTATGTTCCGGAGTCACCAAAAAACAGTTTGGTCTTGGAACTTTTTCTTTACCTTTTACTATCAAAAATCTTTATAAGGGTTGGCCTACTGAAGTTATCACCGTCTGTTCTACTTCTATGGCTGTATCACGACTGGGCTCTTCTCTTCCCAGGTGGAGCTTTTTTTCATTCTAGCCCTTCTCTATCTAAAATTTTATAAATAGCCTCTTAGTAACTATATTTTCAGAATCTAGCCCATTTGGTCACGCCATACAGAATGGCGTGACACATGAATATGGTCACGCCGAACACTTTGGCGTGACCAAATGACACGTAGGAAAATAGGCTTGACATATAAGAATTGATCACGTCACGCCAAAGTGCATGGCGTGACCATATATATGTGTCACGTCATACAGTTTGGCGTGACCAAAAGAGGCCAGATCTTAGAAATTTAGTTTGGAGCATGCTATTTTTACAATTTTAGACGAGAAGGGGCCAAAATAGAGAAAAAGTTCTCCCAGGTGCGGTGTGGCAGCATCCCTTACTGCAGCACACTAGATCGGGCAGAATGCTGCTGTGGCGTGTAATTTTCCCCGTTGCTCTGCGCTGCCTTCAGGGATCGATGTGCGCTACTACGGGAAACTCAGAAGTTCCAGCGCCTGGTCCCTTTTTTTTTATTATTATTATGTTGGGTGTGGTAAGCTAGCTGGCCGTGCATTTTAGTCAGTTGCTGGAAGCAGTGTGTTGTGATCAGAAGTTGTAATTTTTACTATCTGCTGCTCCGAAAATAGTTGAAACGAACTATGGTAACATGAGATCCCCGCATATATTTTCAGGCAAAGCTGCAGAGATAAGTGGAGGTTTACAGTTGCCACTAGCTTATTTTTTGATGGGACGATAGGATGCAACGAAGCGTACAGTCACACAACGGCTCAGAAAGTCAGAACTCAGAAGCCATTCGCGTATGCAGGCACCGGCACTTCTAGTTTTGTTACCAGACAGGCAGGCCTTTTCGTGATGTTGTCATGTTGATGCGGCTTTCGCGGAAGAGCTTGGTGACGCGTACGTGCTCGTTGTCGTTGCAGAGACCATGCGCGGGCCACCCTTGTGCCGAACTGCTCCCGGATCCTGATAAGCGCCGGGAGGTCGTGGTCGACCTGAGACGAGTCAGAAAAGCAACGTGGTGATGAGCTGAAAAGATAGGTGGGCGAGGGGGACTGGCATGGCCACGGCGATTCTATTAACATGTTCAAACGGCGTTCAGATCATGTAGTAATGCACCCTCATTTATATAATAGACTACATTTGTACCATTTTTTTAATGAGATGAACCGATTATAGTGTTTTTTTAATATAACGATAACAATTGGAGGGAGTAAGTAGTATATTTGATCTCTTTTGTTTTCTTTGTATTTTGTAAAAAGGGAAGCTATTGCTTTTCTTAGAGGACACTTCATTCTGTCGTTGATGACCCAAGTCCAGTTGGGCCAAAATGTGGGCCGAGAAATCAAGTCCAATTGGACCAAGAAGTCGGCGTAAAGCCATCAGAGTCTGGCCTATGTATCATCAAAAGGAAGAAGTCCTTTTAACCTCCGATAACTATTGGCAAAGTTCGGTTTTACTCCTCAACTACGAAACCGGATATTTGGGCTCCTTAAACTTTCAAAATCGTTCGCTTTTCCTCGTCGGTGGTTTTCGAGTGGTTTAGTCCTACGTGGCGGGTAGGACCACATGTCGAACGACCACATCAACACCGGTGGGGCCCACCTCTCTTCTCTCTCCTCTCTGTCGGCGAGTGAGGCCGGGGCTGGCTGCCACCTCCGGCACGCGCGCGCAGGGACGGGGCCGCCACCGCGACCCTCGCGTTCGGTCCTCGTCGGGCTAGGTCGCCACGGTCGCCCTCGCACCGAGCTGTCTTGTGCGCGAGGTTAGGCAAGGCCCCCGCCGCTGCTGCCCCTACGCCCGGCCGAGGCGAGGTCGACGCCACCACCGCCGCCCCGTGCGCCCGGTCAAGCGAGGCCGGGGTCGCCACCGCAGCCCCATGCGACGCGGCGTCCCCTGCACCGCTCCGCCTCCTGCGTGCGGCCAGCCGGCCGAGGCGAGGATGGGGCGCAGGGCGGCGGCCCGCATGGCCCTCGACATGCCGCACGCGCCGAAGGCAGCGGCTGCCCCGGCCTCGCCTGCCGAGAGAGAGAGAGAGAGAGAGAAGAAGAAGAAGAGAGAAGAGATGTGGGGCCTACCATGATGACATGGCGGTCCGACATGTGGGCCCTACCTACCGCGTAGGACTAAACCACTCGAAAACCACCGAGAGAGGAAAAACGAACGGTTTTAAAAGTTCGGGGAACCCAAATGCCCGGTTTCGTAGTGGAGGAAGGAAAAGCGAACTAGGGGAGGTTAGAAGGACTTCTTCCTCATCCAAATGGTTACCCTTTGCAACATTTGAATTACAATAGGCCTTCATGGGCCAAACTTTATAAAATTTCATGTACTGTCAATGGAGTGCCCTTTTATGTTTTTTTTGTAGAACACCCTTTTATGTTTTATGGGTGTGCTTCATTAAAAAAAAACACTTGCGCTGGAGCTGCGCAGCCAACGCGCGCCTCATAGGCCGTCCTGCAGTCCACTCCCTCGTGGGCCGTAACTGCAGCCAATTTATAGGAAATCTGACCATTTATCAGGGTTGCGCAGAGAAGCCGGCCTATTTATTACTAGCTTGGTTGTGCCCCAGCCAGAGGAAAGGAACCACATCTAGGGTTTCTCAGCCGTAGGTTGCGTTTGGATCCATGGGACTAAAAAAAGTGACTAAAAAACAATGACTAAATTTTAGTCAGTCATGTTTGGTTCTTGGAACTAAAAGTGACTAAAGTTTATTAGATAAGTTGAGAAAAGACAAAAATACCCTTAGGTGACCAATATGTCTTTCTAATTGTCAAAATCACATTATATCGGTTGTATTGTTCCACCGAAAGCAAGAAACGAGAAATGAAAAGAAATGGATAATAGTGGAGATAGTAGTAGCAGCAAGCAACGACTCAGCATACTGAGGCAAGAAAGAGGAAAGAAGTGGAGAATGCCTCCCTCACGCATTGGCCTTGCCGGAGGAAGGGCCCGACGGGGAGCGGCGCGGATAGTTGGGTCGGCGGCAAGCGGTCGGGGTGGAAGGGGCATGGCTGCTCCTCGTGCTCCTCCGTCGAGGTAGGGGCGGCTCCATCTCGGGCGCTTCGCAGGCTGCGGTAGAGGGCAGTTGGATCTCGGGCGGCGACGGAGCGAAGCTGGAGCTCCGCGGGGAACCGGGTGGCCGCGCACGGTGGTGTGGAGCCGGCCGCACACAGGCGACGGGGAGAGGGCCGTTCGGGCGTCCGCGACGGTGCCGAAAGATAGCTTTCGCAGTGGCCACTACCGGCGGCGTGGACAACAGCAGATGCGTTGGCTGGATCTACGGGCCGCGGCACACCGTGGAAACTGCGGCGGTGGAGCAGCGTCGCGGCGCGGGAGGAAACGTGGCGGCGACGCGCCTGGGGTGGTGGCAGTTTCGCTGGCTAGCGACGTCGGGAGCAGTTCTGGTCGGAGCGTGGCGGGCTGGCAGCGCCAGGGAGCAGGCGTGAGCTTTTGCGAACACGACAGGGCAAGCGGGGGAATTTTAGCTTTTTAGTCTCTTTTAGATCCAAAAGGGTGTCTAACCGGGCTAAAAACTTTTAGTCATATTTTAGTCACAACGTTTGGTTCTTTAGCCCTTCTAGTGACTAAATTTAGTCACTTTACGTTTTAATCCCAGGATCCAAACGGGACCGTAGTGTGACGGCGGCGGGTACAGTCTGCAGTTTAGAAGAGTCGAAGATGGAGGGTAAAAAATTGGTGCTGAACTTGGTAGTCAGGTTGGCGAGGTTGCCGAAGCGTATGGTTGATGATCGTAAACCCGGAAAGGGGAAACTCATGGGTTTGGAGAAGGAGATGAAGAAATTGTTGCCAAAGAGAATGGAGGCAATGAGGAGGAAGATGGAGGACTTGGAGGCGGAGTGGAATAGATGTTTCAAGGAGGAGTCGGAGTCGGAGTCGGAGTTGAAGATCCTCGCCGCGTTGGACGCGGAGTGGATGAGACGTATCAAGTGTTTGGAGGAGTCGGAGGCGGAGATAAAGAAAATTTCGGAACTTTTAAGCGAACTCGAAGCGACGTGCGATGCGGAGAAGCTGGTGTCAGAGAACTCCGAGGAACGGAAGAAGAGAAAGGCGAAAGGCAAAGCCATGTGCGATGCGGCGGAGAAAGAGCCAATGTCGGAGATCTTTGAGGAGCAGAAGATGGGGAAAGAAGCTGAAGAGTGCGATCCGATTGCTGAGAAGCACAAGGACCGTCTCGCCTACAATTATAAGTCCCACAAACAATTGTGGGCCGATCTGTATGCCAAATTCTACGGTCGCTTCGAGGACAGCAGTAAGTGACTTGTTAATTTATCTGTCAGCACGTTGGTTACTTGATAAACATGGGTTGCTGTTAGTGTATTTAACTTAACTTTTTCATATACTTTATATTCCTGTATGATGTTCGGTTATTTAATAAATAGGTACGTACATGTGGTAGGATCAGATCTGTATTAAATGCGACATGTTACTTCCTCCGTCCAAAAATGTAAGGATTTGTTGACTTTCAGACTCACTGTTCGTCTTATTCAAAATATTTACACAAATACAAAAATAAAGAGGTCATACTTAAAATATGTCTAGAAATAAATTGAATAATAATAAAATAAATATATTTTTTGAAGATTTTTTTAATACGATGAATGGTCAAACGTGATCTCAAAAAGTCAATAAATCCTTACATTTTTGGACAGAGGTAGTAGTTATTTATACTGCCATTTGACACAAATTCCCAACTCAAGTTAATTATTTTTTAATAAACTCAGGTTGCTTTGGTACCACATTTGCCTCAAGTATTTCATTACTTTACTACATGTGATAGAATTATATGTCACTATAAACATGTGGTAGGATCAGATCTGTTCTGAAGAATAATTGTAGTTCATATGCAACTCGTGCACATTTTGTTGGCTTTATTAGTACTGATATTATTGGACACAAGGATTGTTAACTCATTTGAAGTTTCCAATTACATGCAGCAAACATCCCTTGCATGCGTTTCACAAATAAGCCACTGCCCTACGATGCTACAACATCCAGAACTTTAGAGGTACTTTCACTTAAAGTGGCAAAAATAAGTGAAGGCTTGCAGTTGCCGCTGGATATATTTGGTGTGGTTGCTCTGCGTGATTCGTTGGATCACAATCGCAATGTCATCTTTCATCGGGACAGGGATAGCTGTCTAACCATCACGAATCAGGTCCTAATATTTCTTACAACTATCATATGTATTGTCCTGTCTGTTCCTTGCATTCTCTGTCACACACCGTGTCTCTTAGTTATTCATATGTGTCTGGTATTATCCATTGTTTATCTGCACTGAGCCATCTTGCATCCTGTGTACATGACTACCACTTAGGTCATGAACCATCATAGTTACGGTCATGCAATCATGTAATATCTATTCTTAGTCGAAGAACCATTGTACATCCTGTGTATAATATTACCATGGTTACCTCTAAATTGCCATATGGCCATGCCCATTACCTGTGTATCTGTATAAACAAGTGAGAAGACCAAATGAATGTTGGCTGTTACTGTCCTGGATTGATTTGAGTGAGTGCAAGGGAAGATGGAGGATGGAGAGAGACATGTTAATGTTTTGCCCTTCATTCCTACATTTCCCTGGACAGCTTGATGCTTTTCCATTCTGAAAAATCTGAAAGCTAACCAACCATACTGAACTTAATGGCAAGCAAACACGATTCAGGAGATAGCACCTGCGGGTAAATGTCATTTGTTTGAAAACTGAACATAGTCAGACTTATCATGTTACTAATTTAAAATGGCACACAAGTCGTTGAATGGATTTTTTTATAGCATTGAGAGGCGAACGGTCCCTCAGCCTAGTGGTTCAGGTGGTCTAGTAGCACCCCCAAGGTCCCGAGTTCAGGGGTTTTCAGAATACTCCGGGGGCTGTCATACTCAATCGAGTTTTTTTAAAAAAATTATAATAACATGGAGAGCAGATAATAATGTAAAGGTTTGCAACTTTGCATGCATTCTGCTATTTATATTTGATTCCCACATCCCCCCCCCCGGGAGGCTCTGAATTTTGCTAGAATTTTTCCAGGGCTGTTTGATGGTCATTAATTGGCATGCAAATCTTCCATTTTCATAATATGCATTGATTATTATTCCTGTTTCATACGTTAATGATCTGTGTGCTATCATTTGTGTTATACACCTTATACAAGTTTTTGTTTTTGTAATGTTTGTATGAATTATGCTTCTAACTGTTTCCCTCTTTTGTTCGCTTAATGTTTTTGTGCAGGATCCATATTTAGTCCTGACAGGTCCTATGCGTGCTGCCATATTGTGTGACCCTGTAACATTGGAGGTCTCATTGCATGTTAGGGGTGCCACTAAATCTGATGACAAAGAATTAAGCCTTCTAGCCACTTCATTCTGGGATGGCACTCAGCCTAGGGCTTCATACTTCACTACAAAATCTTACAGCAGCAGACTAAGCACATTGGAATTCAGTCTTGGCATTATTGTTATGTCTGTGGAAGCTACAATCAGTGTGAAAGTCAGTTCTGGCTCATGGCCAAATGGTTTTTGTGGTCGTTTTGTTGCCTTTACAGATAGTTTAAACAAGAAAATTATGTTGCTTGATTCTGGATCCAAGGAAGTGCCTCTCGCAGGGCGCAATGTCAACCTTTCTCGCCGTGTTGTTTCTGTTGAAATTAATGGAAAGTTGATAATTTCTGTCAATGCTTCGGATGGTAGTGTTCCCTTATTCGGCGAAGTGGATTTCCAACCTCAAAAAGTTGGTACAAGCTCCAAGAAACTCTATATTGATGGATTCTGCCCATTGGAAGTCACTGTGTCTTGGTCCCTTTTCTCAACACTGCCTGCAAGTGAAGTTTAGGTATAGGAAGTACTGTGGTCGCAATTGAGGTTATGTTTGTTGTAGTTTGGGGTTATTTTAAGGTGTCTGTGTTAACTAATGTTACTAATCTGGTGGTTGTGTAGATGTATGGTACTATGTTGAACAATTGTCCGGTCTGTTTAGTCTAAGTGACAAGGATATATTATAAGTTACTTCCAATATAAGATAATTGATAGGGGAATCGTGACTTACAAGCTAGATAACTGCTTTGTGATTATGTACTGCTGAATCTTCCACATGAATTATATACTTTATATAATATTATACAAAGTATTTTTTTCATGATGTTTCAAATGCAATATGAATAATATCTAAAGTCAACAACAAAAAATTCAATCAACTCGTAAACTTACCCTCTGTTCCGGTCCATGGCGCTGGCTCTTTCCAAGGCAAGCCCCTAAAAAAAATTACCATATGAATCATGAGTTTATTCAGATGTTAATTGTTATTATAAGCAGGAGCCCCTAAAAAATACCATATTTGAATCAAGGATGAAGTGGGAAGATGGTAATATAGTTTACTTGCAAGCATCGAGTTCAGCTTGGTGAACAGCTCGCCTCGTGTTTTTTCATGGTCAAATAAGTTTGCTGCATTAAGCGATGCCTAAAAGCTCCACTTCGGAACCGACTCAGATTCCGTCGATACCTTTTTGAGATACATGTCTGAAATTGAACCAAACACGCCGTATGTATGAGAGGTAACCGTAGTATATCTGTTTGTTTACCTTTCGTTCTACCGTCTAGCAATCTTTTATTTTCGTTCTTCTTCTGTTCTTGATTACTTACCTCATGGACCACGCCTGACGCCTTGGGTTCTTCGTGCGCTGCGGTCGTACGCGAACAAGAGTACCTGCTCTGCACAGTACAGTAGTCAAGTGAACTAGTGAAGTGCGTTGTCGCTGCGAACCACGCGCCGCTGCTTCGGAACAGACACCGGGCTGCTTCTTGTGAAAGCCCACAGGCGAATTGGGAACTTTTTTTAAAAAATAATCGTTATTAATCTAAAATTCTAAAAAAAACTGTCCCAAACTAAAATTTTAGGATCTAGACGTTTTTATCACGGCATATGGTATGGCGTGATTCTCGAATGAATCACGCCATACGATATAGCGTGATTGCGTCCACGTCGGCGTCGAACGTCACGTCGGATTTTAACGTAGATCGAGGTTGACTCCAATCACGCCAATCTATATGGCGTGATTAGTAGTTCAATTACGCCGGATCGTTTGACGTGATTATGACTTAAGTAATTTTCAGCGCAGGAGGGACGGAAATAGAGAACAACTTAATCACGCCATTCCATTTGGCGTGATTAGTACATGTATCACGCCATATGAAGTGGCGTGAGTGACACTCTCTCTCCAAAATGTCACTTTCGGATGATGTCATCTCACATCATGAAGGTAAATTTTTAAAAAAACTCTATAACGTCTATATACATTGTCCGATTTGAATTCCGATTTCACCATTATATTCTACGCGACGAAACGAACAAAACTAGATCCCACTTGTATATGTTTCAAAGTTTTTTTTTCATAATCTAAATTACTACAGCAAATATGGTGAAATTTAGGTTATTAAAAAAGTCTTTGAAACATATGCAAGTGGGATCTAGTTTTGTTTGTTTCAGTCGCGTAGAATATAATGGTGAAATCGGAATTCAAATCGGACAATGTATATAGACATTATAGAGTTTTTTAAAAATTTACCTTCATGATGTGAGGTGACATCATCTGAAAGTGACATTTTGAAGAGAGAGTGTCACTCACGCCACTTCATATGGCGTGATACATATACTAATCACGCCAAATAGAATAGCGTGATTCGGTTGTTGTATGTTTTTATCTGCTCTGCGTGAAAATTACTTAAGTTCCGATCACGCCGATTGTTTGGCGTGATTGGACTACCAATCACGCCATATAAATTGGCGTGATTATGGTCAACCTCGATCTACGCTGAAATCCGACGTGCCGTTCGACGCCGACGTGGACCCAATCACGCCATATGATATGGCGTGATTCATTTAGGAATCACGCCATATAGAATGGCGTGACAAAAACGTCTAGATCTTGAAAATTTAGTTTGAGACAGTTTTTTTTAGAATTTTAGATTAAAAATGATTATTTTAAAAAATAAATTCGGCGAATTGGGCAATCGGGGCTCCGGGCCTGTTTATGTGCATTAGCTCGGCCGGAGGCATCAATCTGCTACGAGACACTGCGTGCGCTTTCAACCTTGTGCCGGTGCAATATGGACGACCACAAGGCGGGAGGGCAAGTTGAAGGCGTGAATGTGGCTCCGATCCCGGAGGTGACCACGAGCCGATGTGGCTGCTGGAGATGGATGTGGAGGCATTGTGCATGGGGACGGACGCGGCGAAGAAGAAGTCGATGAACAAGGCCGCCACCAAGAGAGAAGCGGCGGGGAAGAGTTAGGCCCTGTTTGGCGGGGCTTATCGACGCTATCGCTTACGCTTATCGAATAAAAGTGCCAAACACCCAAACTTTGCAAAACGGATTATGGATTATGGGGCTAGAAGCCGTTTTGGAATTGCACTCGTGAGCCACAAGCCGGAAATTGTAGCTTTCGGGCGGATTCTCCTCGTTCGGGCCCGCCATCTCCCCGTAATTACCCGCCTTGCCATCGGTAAAGGGGGCGAAAGAAAAAAACGGTTCGATTCTTTTCCCGTATCCCCTCGCTCTCGCGATTCCCCTGCGCCTCGTCAACAGCCCGCGCCGCCGGCATGAATCCTCTCCGGCGACCGTCGCCGGGAGGAGGAACGGAGGGCGGAGCTCCCAAATCGGCGGATCCGGCGACCACTGAAGCCGAGGCCGGCGCTCGCGGAAGTCAACGGGCAGCGGTCGGCGAGATCGAGGCCGCACCCGATGGAGATGCCGAGCACGGCGGCCGAGGCGCAGAGCCATGGCGAAGGAGGAGGCGGATTGGGCTGTCGCAGCGGAAGGGGAAGAGGCTTTGGCGGCGCGGGACAAGGCGCCCATGGGTAGCTACACCGCCGCGGCGGCCGACGCCGCAAGCCATGGCGGCGCGCCCTTGCCGGCTGCCATGGCGTTCGGGGCTGGCGCGGCATGGCCGCCCTATGCTGCGCCGGGATACTTCTCGCAAGGAGGGATCGGGCGTGGTGCAGCATGGCCGCCATTCGTGTTCGGGCCCGGCGCGGCATGGCCGCCTTGAGTGCGCCCAATGGCGCCGGTTCAGCGGCTGCCCGGGAGCTTCTCAAGAATGGTGGCCAGGAACTCGGGTGGATGACTTCTCCGTTACGAACCCAAGGTATGGTGTGTTCGGTAGTGCGGCGGCGAGAATATGATTCGCAAGGTGGCGAGGATGAGGTCCCGATTCCTTCGGTTGAAGGGAATCGTGGTCGGCGTGGACGCAGCGGGCGCGGCGGACGGAGGGCCGCGAGGGGAGGTAGACGGGGAGGCGGTCGTTCAGGGAGGCCACCCATTCCCACCGCCCTGCTGCCCCTGCCAGAAACACCACCAACACTCGTGCAAGGTAACGTTTCTTTCTTCTCACCATACTCGTAGTTGCGTATACTTCATGGTTGTGCAATTTGGAGGAACAATGCATGCTGTTGTATGTTACATAGAAGTGATTTTGTTGCCAACAGTGTGGCCGATTGGCAAGATGAGAACAACAACAAAATAGTGTGTGAATTGTTTGCTGATGAGTGTAAGATTGGCAATCGCTCTAGCACTCATTTGAACAAGGCTGGTTTCAAAAATGTTATCAAGCATTTCAAAGACAGGACCGGGTTATCATACAACCGACGCCGGTTCAAAAACAAATGGGACAGGCTGAAAGGCGATTACGGAATTTGGAAACAATTGTTAAGGCAAACTGGTTTAGGATGGGATGCATCCGGCAAGAATATTCAAATGCCGGATGAATGGTGGGACAAAATGAACAATGTAAGAGACTTTTCTGTTTTTTTATGTTTCACATTGTTCTAGTAAATCAATGCATTTGCTTTCCATTTGACAATTTTTATTTTTCATTGCAGGCCATAAAAGGGTGTAACAGATTTAAGGAAAAAGGCCTAGAGCATGAGGATCAACTTGAAATTATGTTTGAGAACCTTCACAACACAGGTGACGATCATTGGTCTGCTGCTAGTGGCCTTCCACCTAATCAAGGAAGCCCTTCTTGTGAGGTTTCAGAGAATGAGCTTGATGAAGAAGAAGACGACGACGATGATAGTGATCCGGAAGATTTAACACCTACTAGTACTAACGGGAGGAGAGGTACGGAGTCAACTAGTACCAATTCGGAGAAGAAAACAAAGACAACCGGTAGTGCTCTGTTTTTTGAGAAAATGGACAGGATTTTGGACATGAATGAGAGGACAACAACTTCTTGTGAGTCTCTTGCTGCAGGGAGGGATAAACCAGGTTGTTCCATAGAGGAGGTAATGGAATTGGTTGAAGAATGTGGTGCAACAGTGGGAACAAATGAGCATTTGATTGCCTCAACTCTTTTTACTAAGAGGGCTGAAAGAGAAATGTTTAGCACCATTAAAACTCCTGAAGGAAGGTTTAAGTGGCTTACCTTGAAGTATGGTTGGATGTCAAGTGCTATGGCTAATAAGTAGAGACCATTTGTTTCTTGCAGTAGAGACCAATAAATGTAATACTTGCTTGATGTTTTATTTGTGTGACTACTTGTGTCAGGTTGTATGGTTGTATGTGACAATTTATTTCTGAATTATTTATGTATGATTAGACCTTGTGAACTTCCTTGTTGTGTGTCTCCTTTTTTTCATTCATATGTATGCCTGTGTTGACTGATTGTATTATGCACAGATCTTGTTCTACAGATTCAGAATCAAGATCTGAGATGGATGATAGCGGTTCAGATGATGAGTGGGCAGCTAATGCTTCGTCAATGATGCGAACAAATCAGCACCGACTCTGTGGGTCTATTACAGAACTAGGCAAGTATTTCTTCAAATATTTGGACAAGAATGAACCAATAATTCCTGTTCAGAGTGGCTATAGTTTCGCCATGGAAATATTGAGCAATCCTAAATCTAGTCACAAGATGTTCAGAATGAATGCAACATTGTTTTACAGCTTGCACAAGCTTTTAGTGAGTACTTATGGCTTGCAATCATCGCTTCATATGAGCTCCATAGAATCACTAGCTTTGTTCTTGATTGTTTGTGGTCATGGTTGGTCAAATACGGCTGTTCAGAATACTTTCCATCACTCCAGTGAAACAATTAGCAGAAAATTTGGAGAAGTATTGCACTGTTTGGTGGCTATGTCTGCAGATTACATAAGGCCAATTGATCCCAACTTCACTACCACCCATAGTAGAATTACCGGTGATCGTAGAATGATGCCACACTTTAAAGATTGCATTGGAGCAGTTGATGGCACTCACATAACAGCAATACCATCACCTCAAGATTATGTTAGATACATTGGAAGAAGTGGAAAGCCGACGCAAAATGTGCTTGCTGTGGTTGATTTTGACATGAGATTCACATATGCCTCCATTGGTCAACCTGGATCTATGCATGACACAAATGTGTTGTACCATGCTATAGAGCATGATCGTGAAACATTTCCACACCCTCCTAAAGGTATACACAAAACTATTTCAATAAGTATTTATTTTTTCCTGGGTGACGGTGAATTAAACTACATATTTCTATATCAAAATTTTCTAGGTAAATACTATACTGTGGATGCCGGGTACCCGAATCGTGAAGGCTACTTGGCACCATACAAAGGACAACGGTATCATATTCCGGATTGGAGGAGGGGGCCAGCACCATGTGGTGAGCAAGAGCTTTTCAATCACTTGCATTCAAGTATTCGTAATGTGGTAGAGCGTGCATTTGGTGTTTGGAAAATGAAGTGGAGAATACTTCTCAAGATGCCAAGTTTTCCGATGGATAGACAAATGATGATTGTTGCCGCTACTATGTGCCTCCATAACTATATCCGTGAGAATGATGACGAAGATAAACATTTTAGCAAGTGCGATCGGAATCCGGACTATGTGCCAACCATACCCTCAAGATATAGAAGATATCTTCCATCTCGAAATGCATCCGACACAACAACTTCACAAGCTAATGAACGCTCGATGGATAGATTGCGGGATGAAATTGCAAAGGGAATTTTTCTCTCTAGGTCGAGATGATGTAAGCTTGTCATGTATGGTTCCTTTTTTGTGCTCACAATGATCCGAGCTAGCATGTCGAACTGTATGCGTTTCGTATTAACCATAGACCTAGCTAAATATCTTATTATTACTCATCTATTTAATATTTAGTTTAAGTTTTCTTATTATTATGTTCATTACATCATGCTACAATATCTATGGAAAATTGGAAATTCACATTAGGGGTACTGCTGTCATTTGTCATGAACAATCCATTTCATATAAAAACAGGAGAAGCTATTTTGCCAAACGGGTAGACTGGATAAGCTGTTTTGACGGATAATCCGGAATAAGCCGAGATAAGCTGTTTTACCTCAAAATCCGAGTGCAAAAGCTGTTTTCAGCATAATCCGAAGCCCTGCCAAACAGGGCCTTACAAAGGGAAAGGCAACGCCGTGTTCATGACCAACGAGGAGAAGTTGAAGCTGGAGCTGGACAATTATTTGGAGTGGAAAAGGAAGCAAGAAGCGGATGAGTGCGATCCGATGTCGGAGGAGGTAACGAGACCCTGCGCCTTCGAAGCTAGGTCGTTCAAGCGGAGGTGGGAGGAGATCTATGGTGCCATGTGCTACGGTAACTTCGGCGACACCGGTGAGTTACTTGTCAATTATATATCTCGTTCTCTCTATCTACTCGTCAATTACTTATTCTTTGGTTCGGGTTGTTCTGGTTCCTAACACGTTCAGGGTGTGTTCGTTTCCTACCCTCTAAAATTTAGCACTGTCACATCAAAGAGAATCTTACTATTTATGAATATTTCGATCAATTTAATGATAAAACCCTATTGACAGATTGGTGCTAATTTTCGAGATGAATCTAATGAGCTTAATTAATCTATATTTTGCTAAAGTGATACTACGAGTAACCGTCTTCTAATCACGACTTAATTAACCTCATTAGATTCGTCTCGTAAATTAGTCTAGAGGCCTGTAATTTGTATTATAATTAAACTTTATTTAATACTCTTAAATAATAAGATTCTTTTTGATGTGACAACTATAAAGTTTAGACCAGGAAACGAACACACCCTAATCCTCTACAAATGCAGCATCTCATTTTGTGTTGGATTCTGGCGCCAAAACGCGTGACAGTCTGCAGGTGTTGGATTCATGCACCTTGAAGTTCTTTCCACCTGCTTGCTGCTTTGCTGTTGATGTATGTCAGTCCGTTGTAGACGATGATAATGATGACTTCTATTCCACCTATATGTTCAGGAGAGATCGATGGGTTAGGATCACATTTTTTAGAAAGGCAAACAGAGTAGCGCGCTGAACATGATATGGCAGATGGAGGCTGCAAAAGGCAGCATTGTTGGTTGCTCTACCACTGAAACGATTGCTGAAACCTCAGTGAACACTCGAAAACTCGAAATACATAGTACACACGGAATGATGGTGGTAATTAGGTTCGTGTTTGGCATGTGTTGGCACGTGATTTCTCCAGATGACATGGTCTAGCGTTCGAGCAGTCTGTGGTGTCTCCTGCCGCCTTTTCTTGCTCTGTTCTGTTCAATGTTGAGTGGCACGGACTGCTCGCTATAGATGTTGGTAATCCAAGCTGTAACAGCTCGGAGTCGACAGATCGCGGTGTTGAGCCAATACCCAACCGCTTTGTGTCCCGGCGGATGTAGTAGCACAATCTCGTCCCCGTCGTGCGCGAGCAAGGCCTTGAAAACGCGATCGAAAGCTTTGGGCCGGTCACGGATTTGAAGTTGCTGTGCACGGTGGTCGGTAGAGGGCCCGGAAGAGCGGCCTTGCCGGCCAGGTTGGGCGATTTTAAGGCGGGCGTCCCATGCTGCCGGCTGCAACCGCTCACCGGTACGGTACATGGTAGCTGCAATTGCCGCCTTTCGCTTCCATGTGCCGACGGGCGGTTGCTCTCCTCCTACAGGCCGGGACAATTGGATTCATACCACCCTTTAATGGTGGCATCTTAAAAATAAGGCGCTTTAATCAGCGCAGCTTAGGAATGCATCGTCAGCGAGTAATCTACTCTCTCTCACACTACATTCAGCATTATCTCCTCTTTTTTTATTTTTTAATAGAAAACAAGGTTGGATTGACTCTTTTGTCCCTGTGCCTGGCCTATTACCGTTTCGTTGCATACATGCTACAGGAGAAAACGAAAATAAAATATTTCTTTTATTCATGATATGAAAAATTGCAAATAAATCTTAAAAATCAGAAAAAATGTTTAAAATTGAAAAAAGTTCAAAATTCATAGTCTCAAGCAAACAGATTGTCTACCAAATTTGTTGGTTTACAGAAAAATGAATTTTGAACTTTTTTCAATTTTAAACATTTTTCCTGATTTTTAAGATTTATTTGCATTTTTTCATATTATGAATAAAAAATATTTTATTTTCGTTTTCTCCTGTAGCATGCATGCAACAAAACGTTAACAGGCCAGGCACAGGGGTAAAAGAGTCAATCCAACCTTATTTTCTATTAAAAAATAAAGAAAAGAGGGATAATGCTGAGTGTGATGTGGAGAGAGTAGAAGCTACTCAAGGTGACATTCCTAAGCTCGCCTGGTTAAGGGTATTATTTTTAAGAAGCCACCACTAAAGGGTGGTATGAATCCAATTGTCCCCTACAGGCCCAGCAGGGCGGCGCAGGTCCGCCCTCGCGTTTGTTTCCATCCATTTTGTTTTGTTTGGACCTTCCGCGTGGCATGACATGAGGTGGTGCTTGGTTTTGCGGTGGTTGCTGCTGTAAACCGTATACGGGCAATCGCTAATCAGCTGGATGGGCAGATGTGGACATCTCTCCAGCCTTCCCAGGCAGATTTGTCTGATTTCCGATGGTACACGACAGGACGCAACGATGCATCATGCACGTTAACTGTAATCGAGGATAACGAGATGTCAGTACCGGTGTTCAACTCGGAACGAGGTGACATATTATTTGGTCAGTATCTCAAAGCTCAAGCACACACCATTTCAATTCTTCGTAATAGACTAATAGTAGCTCACTGACTCGACCAATCCAGTCCTAAATTACGGGAATTCTTACAAGCACATTAGCAGAAATCAACAGCAAGAAGAAGTAGCAATAGCAATGCCTCAAATCAGTCGAGTGCGTCGCATCGCCGCCTGATGACCCCCTGCCTGCCGGTCTTGACCCCGACGGCGCCGAGCCTCTGCATGGCGGCGGCGAAGTCCTCGAAGAAGGCGGTCCGGTTATCCGCGTAGCGCTGCACGAAGACCCTGGTGGGCGGGTACTCCCAGAGCGCGGCGTCGGAGGCGAGCAGGCCCAGCCCGCGCGGCAGGTTCTTGTAGTAGGTCTCGTCGAAGTCCCGCGGCGTGACAACGTCGTTGAAGATGGAGACGGTGGGGTCCGCCCTGTATCCCGCGCACGACGTCCGCAGCGCCCGCGCGAACTCCGGGTTCAGCCTGGGGTCGAACCCGTCCCCGGCGCCGCGGAAGCCGTAGAGCCTCCCCGCGAACTCGGCGCAGTGGGAGAAGCCGACGGTGTGGGCCCCGGCGAGCGCCACCATCTCGCGCGGCGTGATGCCCTTGGACGCGAAGAGGCGCGCCATGGCGCGGGCCGACATGTTGGTGCGGGGAGGTTGCCCTCGACGTCGCGCGCGTCGGAGCGGGGCGCGTCGCGGCGGCCCAGGGCCACGGGGAAGCGCGGCCCGCCCAGGAGGCCCACGAGGTCGCGGGCCGCGAGCGCCAGCACGTCGGCGCAGGACACCACGCCCGGGCACGCGGCCTCCAGCGCCGCCTTGGCGCGGTCCACGGCGTCGAAGGCGTCCCCCGGGAGGGAGAGGTTGATCTCCGCGGCGCGCTCGGGGGCGTGGAGGTGGAGAGCGGGGACACCAGCACGGAGGCGTCGCAGCCGTTGACGAAGCAGTCGTGGAACAAGAGGCGCAGCGTGCCGGCCGCCGTGGACGGGTTCGCGCGCTGCTTGGCCGCGATGACGTCGGACACGATGCGCTCCGCGCGCGGGCAGCTGTGGCGGTAGTAGTTGGGGGAGAGCCTGGGCTGCGCGGCCTCCGCGGCGGCGGCGGCGGCGAAGAGGAGGAGGAGGGCGGCGAGGAGAAGATGTGCCCGCGGCGGCGGAGGAGCGTGCCCATGCCCATGGGGAACGGTGGTGACTGAAGAAGCTTGGCTGGATTTGGGAGTAGAGAGAGGGGGAAAGGAAAGGTGGTAGAGAGAGAGAGAGAGGAGGTGGAGTGAATTGATTGCGGGGTTTAAGGGGAGGGGCGGATGCGGAAAAGGATGGTGGAGGAGCTCGAGGACGGATGTCCGGGTTCCTGCTGCTCCTCCCCACCTTTTTTTCTCCAGCTGCTCTACTAGTAGTGTGGTGTGAAACTGTGGTCCTCGCTAGCTCCTTTTTTTTCAATGCGAATTGAAACCAAACGTGTTCTGTACACAAGTTCCATTAAACTCTGAATTTAACGAAATGACGGAGCGCTAGCAGCCGGCGACGGGTGAAAAAGCGGCGATTTGGCCTTACGTGGTGGATTGATCCTTATCTTCAACATAATTTGATGGCAAATGACCAGCTATCCATTGCCAGTTAATGCTGTTGGTTTGCACCGAAAAGGGAAGAAAGACATGGTGCGTGGATCACAACGGGACTACACACAGGGTCCTGTGCGTGTTGTCGACAATGAGATGGCCACAAAACAAATGGTACCTAGCAATAGTATGACATCTTTCACCTTTTTTTTCTTTTTGATGGGAGGGTGAGATCTTTGTGTAGTGCCGAACCCGCTTCCTATTCTCTCGTCTTTCCTGTGAAGCACGGTACTAGTAGCTCCAACGTACCGACCGTTGTGTAGTGTAGGGTGGCGGGGGCAGCAGATGCTTGGGGTGGGGCAACGGGGACACCCACGAGAATGAGGCCTAACGAGAATGAGAGAGAACAAAACAGAGAGCGCCGTGGGGCGGAGGTCAGGGGCCTTCTACGGAGCTCCGTCCCAAAGCAGCAACTTGGACGATAGCCTGTGATCAGCAGGCCACGGAGAAGCAGTGCTCGAACTCAACACAGGCAGCCTAGGTGAAGCTGCGATCACTAGAAAAGGTTGTACTAGGTCGGTGAGGATTTATTGACTTTTACCCGAAAAAGCGTCGCTAAGCCCACGGCCCACGGAATCAAAGTGACTGACTGTCCATCATTACTAGCAGGCGCTTGCCAACGGAGAATCAGAAACCGGCGTTGAAAGCGGCCGGGTGGGCGCGCACGTCGCTCGCCACCACGGCGAGACACGTACGAGTCGTGGACGGCTGGACGCCACCGCTGCCCCTGCCCCGTCCGCGGATAAAGAGATGATGATGATGATATAACGCGTAACGCACTTTGTTCTTCGGTCTCTATCCTCTCCCTCCACGACCACACAAGCATCTCTTCTCTTCTCCGTCCCTCTCCCTCCTGCTAACACACAGCTGGGGATATCGTTACGCTACGGGTACGGACAAACGCGGGAGAATCCCACATGAGGACGAACGGACCGTGACGTCCGCGTTGGAGTGTGTGAGAGATTAATTATATACTCACATGCTTGGCTCACACGATTCAGGGAAGTGCTCACATGCTTGACCGTCAACGTGATGACTCCGGGATTTCTGACCCATGCATGCGGCCCGGCAGCAGCACACAACAACGGTCGCACGCAGCCCTCTTCACCACCTGCCCGTAATGCACTTGTTCAGCTCATGACGATGTACTGCCCGTGTACTGTGTACACGTAGACGTACCTTGTGAAAAGCACAAGCACACACGGCCACGGGCCACGGTTAGCCAGGATGGCACTACGCAGACCGCAGGTGACGATGACAGAATGTGCTGAGCGGCCCCAGCTATTATTCCCCGGGGACAAGCTAGCCGGCATGAATTGTTCCGGGGACCAACTGACCGGCCCCGGCCCGTGCTCGTGTGTACGCACCTTGTATCCGTCGCGCATGTGCAGTGAGAGTGCGCACGAGCAGGGCGTGTACCCACATAATTTCCTACTACCTACTGTATTTTGCGTACAGTTACGAGCAGGAAAACTGGCCGGTTCAACGACGAGAGCAAATACCGCGAGCACCCTTCGTGCTTCGCTACCTCTGCAGATTGAGAGGTACATGCGGATTGATGCGGCAAATTAAACGCCGTGGAGTAGAATACTCCATTTACTTTTCGTGCCCATACAATACAAGTATCCAAGCGTATAACGCGGCCGAACGGGCAACCTCTGCTACAGCCCATGCTCCTCCAACCCGGTGCGTGCGGTTCGAGGCGCGTGGCAGGGGTGCCGCCGTTCCACGCCTCCACGGTAGGGATCGGCACACACAAACGCCAGGACAACTGGGCCTTGGCAACGGGCCGGAAGCACCAAATTTGGAGCTGCTTTGGTAATGTAATGTTCGGGGGCCTTCCGCCCTCTCGTGTAATGGGCATCCACGGCCTACCAGTCTACAAACCGGCCTGTCACTCCATGATTCGCGCAAATCAGGAGGGCTGGAGCCCAGGGCCAGGTGTGCGTCAACCTGCCTGGACCGAGAGCACGCCTAGCCGATGCCTGTTGTATGCATGAGGATTGTGGAGCTCTGCCTGCATGAGGAATTAAGGATGAGCTGCCCGTGCGAATGTTGTTTCTGCGCTTAGCTTCTGGTTCTAGGGAGTGTGCTTGTGTCATGTTTTCTGTGCTTTCTGCCGGATACCTTTTTGTTCGATCGGAAAAAATATCTCTCCCATTTTAATACAATGGAGTTGCACTTCAGCTTGGAACCCAGGCTTGGAGAGACATGGAGTTCCAGTTCTTCATGTTTAAGAAGCAAAAAATTGTAGGAGTTTCCCGCACATTTCTCTTCCGTTGCAAACTGTTGGTATTCACTCTTCAACCTGCGCCGTACGGTTGTGACAAAGCTTTGTGGAGGTTGGTGGTGCCAACACAGTACCGCAGCTTGATTACCTCCATGATGAGTGTTTCTTCCATGTCTTTTAGGTTAAAAGATGGTAGTACTTCCATGGGCAGGGCATATGCGCTACCCGAACAAGACGACGACAAGCACGAGACAGCGGGTACAGAGGTGATAGAGCGGGCGGTACATGCGAAAGCGAGAAGTTTCAGGACGCCCTCGGACGTGAGAGTTCTCTTCTCGTTATTTTCTTCTCTCAGGCCTGTTCGTTTCCCCTATCTAATTTTTAGAGGGTCAAATCAAAGAGAATTTTATTATTTTGAGTACTTAAATAAAGTCTAATCTCGAAACTAATTGCAGACTCCTATCTAATTCACGAGACGAATCCAACGAGGATAATTATAGTGTTATTAGAAGATGTTTACTGTAGCATCACTGTAGCAAACATAGATTAATTAGGATCATTAGATTCGTCTCGCAAATTAGAGGGGTATCGCGACATAGGTTTTGTTATTAAATTAATAAAATTATTACTTAAATAGTAAGATTCTTTTCGATGTGACAGATATCTAAATTTTAGAGGTGGAAACGAACGGGGCCTCAGCAAAGATTCGACTGTTCTTCTGGTAATCTTAGCAGGTGACAACTTGACACTTCTTGGAGTTTGTCCGTACCGTTGCTTCCTTAACAGTTGTGGACTCCTAGATTGCGTTTGGCGAACCGACTGATCACCCTCTTCGAACAGTTTCAATCTAGCCAGCTGAAGCGATTCTGCAGGAAATTAGTGTGCGCTTGGCATTCTCGCCTAAAGCTAGACATACGATGTTCTACAAAGACGCGGTCAGTCACGGATGAGGTGGCTAATACAGAAGTATTAAAAACCAACCTTGAATTGTACTTACCGTCCATGTACTTCACGTTATCATATATACTTACAGTACTTAACAATGTGGTTTGTAGCGCACATTTAGAAAAAAAAAGAAAGGGAAGTCTGTTCGGAAAAAGTACACAGGGGCCGCCCGTATGGATAAACATGTTAGGTGTACGGAGTGGCACTTTTCTTCTTTTCTGCGGTGCGTAGTACGGCGTGACAATCTGAATCTGCAGGAAGGCGCAAAAGCATTTGGCAGTGGTAACTACGCGCAAAAGCGTTGATAATTCTGGTAGTATGCGGAGACTGAATTTTTAAAATACGGGCTCATAGACTTCACACAGGAAACGATGGTTGTTCTTTACACGGGCAGGAAACACATGGCAGTAGTACATCCTCTGAAAACCAAGGTGAAATCCAAGAGAAAAGATAAACAGCTGAGCTCGGTCGGGGAAACAACGGTGAGCGAGGGAGCTACTAGATCTAAGCTGAGGACTGGTACACAGACATGGCGAGGGCGAGAGGGCGGCTCATTCGTTGATGAGTTCAGGGGCACTTGGTCCTGTTGCCGTGCGTCTTCCAGTCGGCGTAGCACGTGCCGCAGGTCTCCCTGTTGCCCGCCGTGCCCGCCGGCACGCAGCGGCACACGCTGCAGCACTTGAGGCACGCCCGGCTGCACACGTTCTTGCGCGAGTGCAGGCCGCACCGCACGTCGCACGCGCCGCCGCAGTCTGCAGGGCCAAGCCAAAGTCAGTACTGTAACACGGACACGGCGGCGCGAGAGCAGCAGACATCACGAAACATCTCGGCATCGGCGCGTACCTTTGGCCGGGTCGATGATCTGGTGCGGCGGTGGGCCGAGCGGAGGAGCCGGCGGGTAGACACCCGGAGCAGCCTGGCGAAACGAACAACCCACGGAAGAAGAGCTCAAGACTCTGAAGAGAGCAGGGATCTTTTCATGCACCGCACGAGCTGACGCGTCGACTTACCTTGGTGTTGCTGTTGCCGAGCAGGAGGAGGAGCGACGCCACCAAGGTGACGACCACCGCGAGCTTGTTGGGAGCCATGCCGACGCCGCTCTGCAGCCTCAAGCCAATCTCGAAATCCTGGAGCTTTCTCGAGAGCTAATGGCGGTGGGGGTCCTTGCCTCCACGGTCTGCAGCGGCAAAGTTTTTTTTTTTTAGAGAAGTCTGCAGCGGCAAAGTTGGCCAGCGAGATGGTTAAATAGACACAGAGGAGAGGAGTCTGGTGTGGACAGTGGAAGGGCATGGGACTGTGATGAGTGGCCATGGCGCGGTCAATGCGCCAGGTTGGCACGCCCAGGAGAGTGAGTGATGAGTAGCTGGTCCGCGCTGCACTCACGGTCTCAGCGGTGTTTTCCGCACGCAGAGTTAACACGCACTTTCCAGAATTATCAACAAAAAAAGCACGTAGTTTCCAGAAAAAAAGTTTGAATCAGATACAGCTGAGCCAACTGTTGGGGGATCCAGTCGACACTTCCTCGGTTTTTTAGTGGCACCTACTAGTACAAGAGATCTTTTTAATGGCGTCATACGTTATTTGTAGAGTGTAATGACGAATACCGGAATACGCAGGGCAACACAAGCGCCAACCGAGACCGAGAGCCGCTAGCCTGCCTGCGATGGGAAACGGTAGGGGGTGAAAAGGTGGTCCGGGTGGGATTAGGATCCTCGACAGTCGGCTTATCAGCAGTCGACCCGAGCAGTCGGCTCTTCCACCGTCCGATCCGATTGACTCCATCCTAAGACTCGCCAGATCGAACACTCTGTTTCCTCCTTTCTTCTTCACAAAGGAGCCCAAAGCTGCTTGAGGAAATCGATCACCATCGATGAGTTCTGGTTGGATAGGTGTTGGTAACCATCAAAATGGATTCTTTGAAAGATCTAGAATGCAAATATTTGATCACTTTTTCTCTATCTCATAGATAATGTCACGAATTTATGAATATTGCGGATAGGGTTTGAGGAGAGAGAGAAATGAAACTCAGGCCGAATGAGTTAGCCAAGACCAAATCCAATCCACCAGTTTATGTAGGGAGAACAGATTTTTGTTCTAGTGGGGAAACGATGCCCGATAATCAATGAAGAGCAATTTGATTTGGAGATTGGGGCCGCCATGGCAGGGGCGGAGAGCAGAGCAACAAGTGCTGGTGAGGGAGAGGTAGCTGTGAGCCGTCAGATAAGTTCTGAAGTATTGGACGGTTGAGAGTGTGACTGCCAGACCGACTGCTCCACAAGCGACTGCCGACGATCTCAATCCGTCCGGGTGGGTCGGGTCATCAGTGGCTCACAGTGCAGGCGCTGAGCCGCATTCCACCGAGCGCGCGGAGCAGGCGTCAAGGCGTGCGAGGGCTGTCGTGCACTGCACTTGTCCAGACTCCAGGTGCGCCATGCTATGGCCGGGCGGCACGTACCTGCCGTGTAGGACGAGCTGCCTCCACGGCGTGCTGGGGAAGCGTCACGCGCCCCCAGGCTTTGTCGGATCGGGTTCAGAGCAGAGTAGAGAGCCCGAGCCGGCTCGAGTTTCCCTCCCTCCCTCTTCCAGCATGCGGTGCGCCCCAGGGGACAGCTCATGGCAAAGGAGAGGCAGCAAATCCCAGTGAAAAGAGGGAATCTTTGGGGTCCGGGGCCGGGGCCAGTGTCAGGCTCTCCTGTCGTTTGTGCTGCACCGGGCTCGGGCTGACGAGCGCGCGTTCCTGCCTGCGCTTGCCGCACCACTCGTGAATCGCTCGTGAACGATGAACCAGAGCGCGACGCGGGAGAGCAACCCGAGGATGACTGAGGACCCGAGTTTGTTCCACCACCCGACCATTGCGAGATAAAAGCAGCTCATACATGATGGGCGAATAACAAGCCGGATTAACTCAAGAGTTGGATTTCTGTTACAGTGTTACTAGACGACAGCATTGACCATGGCATTTGAGGCGAAACGCCAAGTGGTGCTCCGGCTACAAAGACCGGTCATAAATAAAAAGGCAGGCCATAAGCCGAGATAAGATCAGTTTGGTGCTTATGAGATCATCCTATCCCTAGTATGTTGTCCAATTTCTTTTAAAACGTATATACCATCCGTTGTTTCCACTTGGGACCCTAAAATTATATGCATATAATATGCAACAATTTACTCATTTTGGAGTCCAATGCATAATCGATCCTCTTTTGCAGTAGATTCAGATGGGCTAATGCATAATTGATCCTCTTTTGGAGTCCAATTGCACATCTAATTCTGTATTTCACGTTTTGCCTATCTGACTCCGTTTTTTTTATTCGAAGCATTCATTTGACCCTATTTCGTAACACTGTTAAGAGAAACATGACTTGAGAATTAAAAACAGATAAAAATATAACGGCAAGAGAAAAGGCTACGCTACCCTCTCTTTATTTCTTCCCTTGCCCGTTCCGTAGCTTCCATCTCCTTATCTTTGGTCAGCTCGTGCAATGTGCCCGCCTATCCAAATCCTAACCCTAGCTGAATTGATGACAAGTTTGGTCGACTCGGTGCGTTGGTACTGATAGATGTGCGATCGAGCGAGCATGTTTGAGCCTGCACAGCCCTACATGCGCTTGCCGCCAACGCACAGGTGAACGACATTCAAGAGCAGGTGGCTCAACGCGTCCTCCTTGGTGGCGAGCACTCTACGCAGTGGGGGCATTAGCCCCCTCTAACTCCAAGCTTGACATTGTGTGTTTTTTATGTTAAATTTATTAACATGTTTTTTATTTAATTTTGACACATACTAATAGATTGACCATCATGTAATTATCACATACAAATATCGTTGTATCACTTACTCCCTCTATTCCTATATGTAAGCAATCCAGGCATTCAAATTTTGTTCCATTATATAAGCATTCCTACATATAAGACAAAATGTGATGGGTTGGTGGGTAGGTGGAGAATTGATAAGATAGTGTAAAATGAGGGGTATATATGTCTTCTTCTCTCTTGACTATTTTTGTCTTGGATTCTAGAAATGCTTATATATAGGAATGGAGGGAGTAAGTATGATGCTTTAAAAGGCATGATGAAACAACAAAATTATAGCTTTCAAAAGATATAGTTTAATTTAGGCATAATATCTTAAACTATGAAGCTGTGTTTTTTTATAAATAATCGCTAGCACAACATTTGCTAAAAATAAATATTAATTGTTTTAGGGTGTATAATAGCATCCCAATGCAAATTTCTTCATTTCCAATACACCTCCATCTCTGTCTATTTTCTCCTGGTCCGTGCGCACCTATGTTATTCACTTCTCGTAAATTCGTGTGGCTAGAGCTAATAGGATGACAGTAGAAGTTTGGGGTTGCAGGTCAACCACCCAACGCAGCAACACTCAAAATGAAAAGAACAAAAGAGACAAAAAAAAAGTCTGTCGATGGTCGTTGATCATGCAATCCATCAGCTGCATTTCCTAACGCTTATTATGGGGGCACCACCAGAAAAACAACCAACCATTCCAACTTGTACTCAAACTATTTCTACATCAATCGCCAGGTTCCAGCATAACAAATCGAGGGCGTAAGATTTTCTTGTATTAGCAGTGTAACAACAAAGTACTCATATTTTAATAATGACTCGTATGTGCTTTCAACTTGAGTTTGTACAACCAGAACTCTCATCTCATTGTGTCCAGAGAAAAATTCAGATGTGTCCAGAGAGAGAGAGGGGAGGGAGGACTAATAACCAACTTACAAAAATAAATATATGTCACTGTATCAATCTACTGGATATGATGGTCGCATCTTTAATCATGGTGCAACTTACAGACTTACATGAAGTCTTCAACTCTCCATGGTCTCATATCATCAGATAAGTAGACCCATGTATTGCTTCAAAAAAAAAAAGTAGACCCAAGTATTTACTGGTAGAAGAATAACATCGGCACAGACGCTTGGCGTAATGTTACTTTCTAACTCCCTGTGCAACTTTCTATAACTCTCTAATGCCAGCGTACAGCTCATCAGGTTACTCTATACACACCCTTATCTTCTGTAACTTATTCTCATGCAGAACTTCGAAAAATGTTACATTACTGTCAGATTTATCTAGTATATGTAGAGTGGCAAGTTCATTTTCTTTTTTATCTTTTAAGCTTACTGGATCCTTCATTTCATAAATCGAAAGATAGCTGTGGGGGCAGTCTTACCCGCACCGATCGAGGTTTTTTTTCTTTTCACTCCATATATGAATTAAATGTAGTGTAAGATACAACTCAATATTCTACTTAAGGTTATATATGTTAATAATAGTCAGAAAGCTAAGATAATATGTTTACCAAGGCTGTCATTTAAAAGCTTCTCAATCCTGCAGATTGAAATGGTTTCATTAGCTTTAATCTTTGTATTGTATTTCAAATGCATTTGCAGCATAGATAGGAAAAGTGCAAAATAAACTAGTAATAAAGGGAAGAGAACTTTTTGCCTCTGAAATTCAATCAATGAGTCATAGTACTTCTCCAATGTCAGTACATATAGATTGAATTAGCTAACATTTCCTAATAGTAGAGGAGGTAATTTTGCCCTGTTTCTAGGTCATGAAGACAAACCTGCTATCTCTCAATGGATATGAATCAAGCATTTCAGAGGCCTAGTTTACAGTTTTACACTGACATGTCCCACAATGCCAGAGTAGAAAAACTATGCAAAGTATGTCTACATTATGTCAACGGGTGCCACATGATTATGACATGCCAAGGTTTGGTGCCACAAAACTGCGAAATGACAAGGTGCACACCATCTGTTCTTGAAAATAATATGAGGCAAGACATATCAAAATAGTAGAAAATTGTTCACTTCAGATTGGATGGGACGGAACCAGATAGATCTGCTACTTTGTTTATGCTGTCTCCGGTGATTAAACCATGTTTTAGTCCATGAGACCCTTTATGTTGTCAGATTGAAGTTAACTTGTTTTCAGTTGAATTCCTTCTAGTTCTTTGCATTTGATGATGAGGTCATAAATGAGGCTATGCAAAGATCTGCAGATGTTAGAATTCCTTCTCGTTACACTGGCAATCTGGCACTGTGGAAATGGCTTCTGAAATGCTAGAGGATGATGCAATAGAACTGAACCAGTGGGATATGGTGAATCAATAGCAAGTACACTATTTTTAGATGATAATGGTAAGTACCGTTGAGCGGGCAATAAGAAACGCTCAGATACAGGAAACTAATAGAGCACGAAAGGAGAGCAACCAAAACGAACAGATGTAGTGATTTTGGATATAACCAAAACCATGTTTATAAGACACAATGCACACACAGGGATAAGGGGTTACAGTGACTGTTCCCATTGGTGTTCACAAGGACCAATAAGTATATGGAACATCATTTTACTATATGCTTAATTGAAGCACATTTCTGGTTATATTAGTGTACAACCTTTCACAAATTACAGGTCCGGAAAGTTGTTCTTTATTTCCTTTTCTATCCATCATGTGACTCGTGTCAACATGGAGCCTCCCTTCATCTCGTACTTGCGTATGTTCGAGATTGGAAGGATGATAAATTCTATTACTAAAAATCTTAGCACATTCTTCACATTTTCACATTTCTAGATCAATTGGTAGATATCCTATTGAAACACTTCCAACCACCAACCTTATAGTTTATTAGTAACAATTAATCATGATACGTTACAAACATTTAAAACTGTCAACTCATCCATGAAACTAGTGGGCCTTGGTTTGTTAATTGTGATATTGAATAAAAATAAAAATACAAGTATCATTGACTCGTTTTGCACTGAAACCAATTCTGAATGGTCAGTAAGTGGATGAGAACTCATTTTCTCACAGTCTACAAAACAGTTAAGAGACGGGATTAAAACAAAATGTACATGCATAGTATACACATAATTTAACCTTATGTGTACCTGATCGTGCTGTGGCACTTTTAGTTTGTCATGATATTGTTATCGAAGTCCTTGGTCGTGATATCACTGGCAACTGAATCTTGCGGCAATTCCTTGCTCATCAAGTGCTTCCGCTTTTGAAGGCTCAGCCAGACCAAAATGCTGTCAGTCTGGACGATATTATATCCAGCTTTTATGTACATGTTGAATGGGACTTGGTCGATTATCCTGCAGTGAAGATACACACGTCTTTTGGCATCCATCTTGATAACCAGAGCTTCACATGCCTTGAGAAGTTGTTTTGCAATTCCTCTTCTGTTGGGAAAAAATTGCTGAACAAGTTACTCACCGACAAACAAGTAATGAACCAACAGATTTATTACACTCACCGATTCTTCCACTAAACAAGAAACTACATCATGTTATGCAGTGGATATAGCAATTTCCTTCCAGTTAGTTGTATCACAAGTGACAGAAGGTTTCTTAACACTACCTATACGAACACAACATTTACAATCAAACAACGTACCCTACATATTCAAACTTCTTCTACAGAAAAGTAAGCAGAATGGCCTTCTGACCAATAGCATTATCCAAAGGGAAGTAAAGCATTTCCGTTATCCAACACATTACCTCCTCAAGGACGTCTTTACAGTCATGTTGCACATGTAGGGGAACTCGAGCGGTGGAGTGGGCGTGGGCGGGGCCCCGGGCGCGCCCACGGCGTCAAACGACACCTCCGCCGTGCACGCCATCTCCCCCTCGTTTTCGCCTTCGAATTCGTCCTCATCCTCGCTCCCGCCTTCCTCTGCGGCGTCGGCGGGGCGGTAGAACCCCACGAGCACCGCGGCGTGGGGCGCGAGGCCGCGGCGCTCGTAGAGGTACCTGCGGATGACGAACGTGAGGAGCTGCGCGTACCGCTGCGCCGGGGCCCACCGGACGGTCTCGGAGAAGGAGGTCGCGAGGAGGCGGACGAGCGCCTCGGCCACGGCGTCGTCGGCGGGGCCGCGCCCCAGTGCCCGCACCGTGAGATGGCCGTGCGGGAAGGTGTGCTCGTAGCGGAACGCCGCGAGCTCGTCGAGCTGCGTGAGCGCGCTCGGCGAGAGAAAGACGCCGCCGCTGCCGCCGGGGCTGGGGCTCGGGCTCGGGCTCGGGGAGGAAGCGGAGGAGGAGGCCCCGAGAGGGGCGAGGCGGAGGTGGCGCGGCGGGGGGCGGGGACAGTGGGACGGCGAGAAGAGCAGGTGCGGGTGCCTGGAGACGGCGGGGGGCAGCGAGAGGATGGCGGGGGATGCGGCCATGGCGGATGCCAGTGCGGAAACGGCCGGGAGCGCGAGACGCGGATTTTTTCTGATAATTTTCGATTTTTTTTGTTCGGCTTACGTGGAAAAACTTCAACTGTGCGTGACCTTGCTTGGGCTGGGCCAGCCTCATTCGCAAAGTCGAAATTCTTTTGTTCAGTTTCGGTGGATGGTTCCATTCCATCAGCGTCAGTGTCTCGTGCTACTGTGTGGTGTCTGCCTGGTGCCCAACACCGCGCACCTCGTCTCGTTGCCTTCGTTCCACGGAACAGGGCCCAATGAACATTCGGAGTTTCAGGCTCACAAATAGTTTAGCAGTTCCAAATAATTTATCCACCGCCAGCAACGAATTTATTCGCATCAACAATCAACAACCTTTGTCAGCACAAAATAACTGCAGTCCTGGAGGTCCTGAGCATTGCAGTTGGTTGGCACAAGGCGATGATTCTGCCTGTCTCATTCCGGTTCTCTCCAATCACAGAGCGATCTGGTCGATCCGGGTGGTGCTAAATCGCCTACTTTTGCAGCTCTCCAGCCACCTGAATCAGGATTCGCCGGTAATAATCCAACAAATGAAACTGGACCTCGTCGTCCTCGTCTGCTTCGCTACACCACGAATCTCGACATTATTCCGCCTGTACGTTGATCCACGGAGAGTGCCACGGACACGACGCATGTTAGCATCATGACTCGCCGTTCAACATTCTTGACGATTGGCTGCGCGTGTAGCGCTGATCCGGTGCACCGACGCTATAAATTCGAGGCTGAGCAAGGTGGTTGGATCTTGCAGAATGGCCTTCAATGGTCAGCATCAGTAGCTGCCGCTAGTACTACGATCGAGCGCCATACTCCGCCCTGAAGAATGAGCGCTGAAATAGAGCACAGCACCTCCCTGCCTGGCTCCTCCTATATAAAGGCCGAGGAGGGCAGCACCAGACCACACGGAAATCAGAGCATCTACAGAGATTAAGCAGCTGCTAGAGCTTGCCAATAGAAATGGCGTCCAAGGCTGAGCTTGTGGTGGAGGTGAAGGCCCCGGCGGAGAAGCTGTGGACGGCGCTGCGGGACTCGACGGAGCTGTTCCCCAAGATCTTCCCCGAGCAGTACAAGAGCATCGAGACCGTCGAGGGCGACGGCAAGTCCGCTGGCACCGTCCGCCTGCTCAAGTACACCGAAGGTAGTAACAATTTTGACTCTTTGACGACGAGGGCGAAGCCACCGTGGCAATCGCATCGTCTCGATCGGCAGAAGGAAGATGACGGTGTAATTTTTTTGTGCAGCTGTGCCGATGCTGACGTTCGCCAAGGAGAAGGTGGAGATGGTGGACGACGAGAACAAGGTGGTGACCTACAGCGTGGTGGACGGCGAGCTCGTCAACTTCTACAAGAACTTCAAGATCACGCTCAAGGTAGTGCCCACCAAGGACGGCGCCGTGGTCAACTGGGCCATGGAGTTCGACAAGGCCAACGAGCAGGTGCCCGAACCGGACGTCATCAAGGAGACCGCCGCCAAGACCTTCCACGACCTGGAAGACTACCTCCTCAAGAACTAGAGGCGTCCATATGGATGCACGCCACCGCTACATCTCGTTCTTCGCTCATGTCTAGGGAGAGTTCTGTGCCGTCCTAGTGACTGTTGGTGTTGGGTTTACTCTGGCTACCGTACGTGGATCGTGTGTCCTTGTCTCTGGCTGTTACTTACCGGCGATCATGAGTCATGACGCTTATGCATGTCCATTGATTTGGTGTTGTTACCAAGGATGAATGGATCAATAATAAGTGCCCAAGTTTAAGGTCTTGACCTGTCTTCGGTACTCCAATGTGATCGGATCGTGACACGCCGTTGCATAAATTTGCGCCCGTTGTTAGATTACTGCAGTGAGATGTGGATGGATAATGGCAGCAAGAGCGTCATTAGTGGACTAACAACAATGCTCTCTTTCTCTGTTCCATTTTAAGAGAACCACCACAATCTTGTGCAGGGTTATTTAGGAGGCCGTCAGTTGTTTTCAGCAAACTACTGAACAACCTGTTGTCCATTCTTTTTTTAATTTTTGGCATACAATGGTGGTGACTGGTCCCCCAAAAAAAGGTGGTCAAAACTTCTAATCTAGGCGGGGCGATTGTAATGTTGCAGTTTGAGTTTTCTTGATGACAAAAATGTACAGGTTACTCCCTGAAGCTTAGAAATATCGACGTTTTCAGAAAACGAGTGCATAACCTAAACTATTTTTGCGCTCATTGTCTGAACATCAACATTTTTAGAACATATAATGTAGCAGTATCAAACAAACAATCATTTTGTGCATCTCTGCCTACCATGGTCAAAGTACAATTGTACAATTAATTAGTTGTTTAGGAGCAGCAAAATCCAGAAAAAGAAACAAATTAGTCCTGAATTTTGGTCCTTTAGACACATTTCAGCAGCACTTGTAATTGGGCCGAAGATGCAACACACTGCTAAGATGTATCATTAGCACTAGTCGGTCATAGAACCAGAAATAAAAGTGGTGACATCGCCGGAGTCCAGAGACCCGTCCCTCCACCACCGTTTCCGGCCGCTACGTTTCTCCTCGTGCCACCTCGATCAACCATTACTGACGAACCAATAAATTAAATTGGACCTCTCCAGATGCCAACTGCAAAACATGCCGCTTGTTCTCACCAGCTGCGTTTTCAGATCAAGAATTTCAGCTGTTCCTCGTTGCCCTTCACGGCTTTCAGTCGTGCCACGGTACCGCTGGCACGCGCTCCATGCTTTTCTCAGGGCAATACCACGCTGCGTGTTTGCCGCTGATATGTTCCTCATTTTCTCAATTGCCAGTTTCTGTCGCATTCGTGTACTAGTACTGATCAGTGCCATAACTGATGATCTTGCGAGAGCAGATCGTAACTCGAGCCTTTCATAGCTCTTTCCTCTATAAAGACCCAAGGTCTCACCGGCCATGGCCAGAGCACACAAGCAAAAGCACGTCACCACCTGTGCACTGGTTAATTGGACGACGCGACTATGGCTTCCAAGGTCACCATGGTGGTGGAGGTTAAGTCCCCGGCGGACAAGTACTGGGCGGCGCTGCGGAACTCGACGGAGCTGTTCCCCAAGATCTTCCCGGAGCTGTACAAGAGCATTGAGACCGTCGAGGGCGACGGCGAGTCCGTCGGCACCGTCCGCCTCATCAAGTACGCCGACGGTGCGTAGTACGCTGCAGCCAAAGCACGTCGCGTGATACACTTATATATTTACATATATATAAACCTGGGTTCGCAACGGTACTGTCGCAGGGGTGCAGATGGCGACGTTCTCCAAGGAGAAGCTGGAGCTCGCGGACGAGGAGAACAGGGTGGTCTCCTACAGCGTGGTGGGCGGCGAGATCGTCGATTTCTACAGGAACTTGAAGGTGACGATGCACGTGATCCCGGCCACGGGCGGCGCCGTCGTGGACTGGGCGATGGAGTTCGACAAGGCCAGCGGGGAAGTGCCTGAACCGGACTTGGTCAAGGACGTTGCCGCCAAGGCGCTCCGCGACCTCGACGACTACCTCCTCAAGAACTAGACGCCCAAGCGGATCCCTGGACGTTACGTACGGTTAACTGGATAGTGCATCGATCTCTGTGTGCTGCCGCTTGTGTTGGTCTGCCGGCGATTCAGCATCATCGTCTTTCCTTGTCTTGTGTGCATGTTGCGTCTGCCTAGTTTGATGTTTTGGCTTATCTACGGTTAGTAACAATAAGTGCCCAATTTCGGTAGCAAAAGAACAGGGCTGTTCGTTTCATAGGGCTAAAGAGGCTAAAAGAGTTAAAAGGCTAAAGTTTAGCCTTAAGTAAACGAATATGTGAGCTAAAAGGGGCTAAAGTTTAGCATCTCTTTTGCCTCATTTTTTAGCCTCAAAACTTTAGCATGCTAAGAAAACGAACAGCCCCGAAGTTGCTACATCTATATGTAATCAGGGATTATTCCTGAACTCTGTAATCTGTTCTTAATAAAATTCTATATGCGAGTTCTCTGAAAATTAATTCGATCAGTGCCCTATGTTATGGTCTCGTTCTGTCTTTGACTCACTGTGATCAGATTGTGTGGCGCGAAGTTGCGAATAAACGTGCACATCGCCGCGGGATGTTTCTGCAGTTGTTTGAATTTGCCAAACATATATGCAGTTGCAGTCCTTGACACTTCGTGTGATTATGAGAAAAGCTACCTTCGTTAATGAAAAAAGAACTGCAGGACCTTCCTGCAATTACATACTCCTGCCGAAGACTAAGACTATCCGCATTGCAAGACGGTAAAGGATAACGCTACTCCTTTATCATAAAAATATGTTACACCGTGTTACGGTACCTATCCCGATACCTATGACAGCCGCGCCATTTTTGTCAAAGCAAGTATAACCGGCAAAAAATGCTATCGCTCCATGTTGGATGGGCCCACTGTCGCAACACATGCCACCCAACCACCCCCGGCCCTCCCGCCAGCGCCCAGAGCCAGTTCGTTGTTGTGCTAGGTGTGAGGAAGAATATGAGGACAAGGGACGGGGTGTCCGTGCGCGAGGATGAAGGGCTCCATGCGCTTGAAGGGGGGGGGGGATGTCGAGGGATAGGGCCATGGACTCGAGTCCGTCCGGATCCACGACGGGCGGCGCCCCCGCCACCATGGCGAGGCGCTCAAGGTCCCCGGCGAGGAGGCGCGAGCGGGAGGAGGAGGGGCAGCAGCGCGGGCGCTGGGGAAGGAGGAGGAGCGCGCGGGAGAAAAAAGTGTGGAAGGAACGAGAAAAAAGAAAAAAAATATGCAAGTGCCACGACTGCTAGTTGGATAAATATATAGAGTTATAGGAGTGTGGAAAAAGCTAATATAGAGAAAAGAATGTCGATGATGTGGCTAGAGTATTCGGTTTAGAGAAAAGTTGTAGACTAACAACAGTGCGGATAATCTAATATAGCCCACCTCTTAGCAATGCTTGTTTAGCTATAGGCTAGGTACGTAAAATCATCTTTTGATAGGAAGTGACCAAAGTGTTCATCGGGAACGGAGGAATATGTTCTTGGGACCAGGCATGCCGGAGAAAGGGGATGTAACGGGCAAGTTCGGTGGTTTGAACTGTGGAGTGACACAAAATTAAAGAACACTGCTATACACACGACGTGACCTTCCGACCTGGTCTTCCGACCAACACATGTCGCGTAGGATTAGCAAGAGATCACTAATCATGCTTAGCATCAACGATTCACAAAGAGTCGGAATGTCCAGTCGCACATCCTGGTCGGACGCACAGCATTTCCGAAAATTAAAATAGGATGCACGCAATTTTATAGGTATTATTTGAAGTATGAAATTATGTAGTCAAACTTCAGATCTAATTAAGCTTGAAGTTAGTGATTAGATTTAAATAACTAGGAAAACTATATTTTTTACTCTAAACTGCAAAGCCTTTGGTTTTTATTATATGTTGTGGTCTAATTTTTATCGTTGTTTTATGAACTCGATATCATCCGCATTCAAGATTTTACATAGATCGAGAGTAGACCTATGTAAAATCTAGGAGCAACTCCAGTTATTCCCATTTTTATACCTTATAAACCTTAATAGAAAAAATACAGGGGATGTTTGGGATACAAAAATCTTGCTCTAATGTTCCTTTTTTCTCATTCTCAATACCGCTCAAACAATTCACCTTTCCTTCATCCCGTTAATTAGTGACGATAAAGGAAAGTATCAAAAATATCTTTCGTTCTTTTTAATAAACAAAAGAAAAAATAACATGATTTGTACTAAAATTTCAGTGAGATGCAACCATAAATTCTACGGTGAGTTATGCCGTTAAATTATGCGGATCGTCGCCACCTTTTACTCTACTGCTCGAGGAGGAGGTGTTAAATTTTGAGGACCCAAACCATGGGACAATAAAA
>JAUNZO010002345.1:0-31436 GCA_031894775.1 Chloris gayana
TTTTTAATACTACTCAACATTGGGGTTTCAAGCAAACAACTAGCAATCCTTATAATTTTTATTAGCATCATGAATTTTCCCAATTATGATTAAGCAACATTGTTTGACTCCGAGTGATATAGACAAGTGATGTCAAGTTATCATGTTGATAGTTCCGTGTCATTATTATATCCCCTCAAAGATGATACAATTTTGGTTTAATTTTTCGCATAGCCACAATGGTGTTGATAAATATGCTACCTCTATTTGGCAGATATATGTAACCAACAACCACAACCTCTTTGGCTTGGAGAGTGAAGGTATTAAAGAATAAATCTTAGCAAAAAAAAAGATAAGTCTAGTGGGTAATAGGCTAATAGCGACATACATCATAGTGCTTCAAACATCATGCCATCCACATTTTGACTCTAAACTATAATGCATAGCCATCATATATTATCTCAACCTCAACGCTACACAATACTCAAGCTAAACTAAACCAACTGGTTCAGCATATTGTACATTAATGTCTAATTTAGAGATAAAAAACTCATCTAAAATAACTACTCCTCTAAAATAACTACTCATCTAAAATAGTAGGTTGTAATGTGTGCTTTCTCTCATGGAATACGAACCGCCGCATCCTTTAGGCCATTGTAGCATGATCTTTATGGCAATTAGTCGATTCAAATGTAAGGAAGCAATGTGGTTTTGCGACACTTTAACTAATTGTGACCTCTAAGTGAGCCATCCTCTTTGTGGCTTCGCAAGCTCCAAAGTCCTAACTGATTGGAGTCTAACAAATTAATCTTCCTCAGTTTACAGATCCTGCCTAGACAAGTGGACGCATAGCAATCACTAGTATCTTCTGAAATACAGTCAAGCGTGTACACATAGCAATTACTTATCATGTTTTTGTGCGGTAGCACACCAGACAAGTGGAGTGTGCAGGTACGGACAAATAGTATAAGTGGATACTGGCATGGGCTCCATGAAATTCGGCTGATGACTCTTCCAATCTCCTTTAGCAATGCAAATTGCTAACCAATCTCGTTTAGCCATCACTAAAAAAAGTGATCCTCATAAACATGCAAAAATCCAGGCGACGATGATCGGAGACGAGCCAAGTAGGTAGAGCCGCGGGGCCGGTGACGGCCCACACGAGACTAGCTACCAATGCACTGCAGGTCGCAGTCAACGTTAATGCGTGGATTACTGCGACGTGCCGGTACACGATTGATATCCACGGAACGGAAAGGCCAAGGGCCAGTAGTGCACGCACCGTGCTGCTCCCTCGCGTGCAACCCCACGATTAACAGCCACACCCTGCACGCGCACGTCGCTTGGGCATTCACTTCG
Organism: Chloris gayana; assembly: GCA_031894775.1. NCBI lineage: Eukaryota > Viridiplantae > Streptophyta > Magnoliopsida > Poales > Poaceae > Chloris > Chloris gayana. The sequence continues at coordinate 1,339 of JAUNZO010002345.1, forward strand.
CCTGCCTCTCTCGCGCTCTCCGATTATGTACACATTTTTCTCAAATAATATGGTTATCTAGATCCAGAAGCAACCGCTACTCGTCCGTGTATTTTGTACGTACGCTCATGTATTGCACGTAGTACGTACGTAGGACCCCGATAGGCCCCACGTGGCGTGCCCGCAGAAGTCGGCACGAGTCGATGGATGGAGAGGAATAAAGGGATAGGCTCGCGGCACTGCAGCATGTACGTACATGTTGGACCTCGCCTTCTTTGACACTTGATTAAACAATGAGGTTTAGTTTAGATTACTTTAGTTCAATGGGCGGCCCAGAGGATGCATCTACCACGCAAAATCTATATATTTTTATAGAAGAAAAAGAGAAATATCTAAACAATCGAGCAAAGGTAATTAAAGTTGATCGCGAGCAGGCGTGCGAAGAGCAAGACGCGGTTAAAGGCTTCAAAGAGAGAAAAAATAAGACGCGGTTAATTATTAACTAAACTAAGACTCCAGATGATGGTGGGTCATTAAGCTTTTCCTCCGAGCGCTAACCCGGCAATGGACGATCGATCGATCGCGAAGCCTATAAGATATGTTGGTCGTGTCAAGTGAGGGGATAGAAAATTGCGCGTCACGCGCGCGCACCCACCCACTAATTAACCCCTCCGCTTTATTTATTTTAACCGGGTTTAGAGAGCTCGGCGAAAGAGAAAGGCGGATGGGACACGACCGCCGATGAGTTTAAAAACCCCGGAAACGCGAGTTGCTCATACTCATGCACCTTTCGTCGCTAGTAGTACTAGAAGCAGAAGTAGTAGCTAGACGGCTGCGTGCGACTCCGGAGTAATTATAACGATGTACTAATGTGCATAGGATGATCCTTAGGTGCGGAAAAACAAATGTATAGGGGGAGAAATTCGGTGGAATCATATCTCGAAAAGCCACGTGTAGCTACGAGTAGGTACTAGATTATTGTGCGATGCTGTGGATTCGCATGTGTCGCAATTATTATATAGTACTACATCCTTTAATTTTTGTAAGTTGTTTGATCAATAAGCAAAGTTCTTTTCATAAAAAAATCCTAGTGTTTTATTTTACATTCCTAATTCGGTGCCTGATAATCCATACATGAACTTTCATATAGGTTTAGAGTTGTGATTTAGAACTGTATCCTAGGTGGATTTGGTTGTAAATCACTTTGTATTTCAAAGAACTTTGTAACATGATGTACACATATACATATTAATACAATTCTTCTTCGGACTCAAAAAAATCATGGTCTGGTCATTGGTCAAAGACCGTATTACTTACTTTGTCGCAAAATATAAGTATCTATTCATTTTATAATATCATGTTTGACCATTCAAGTATAATAAAAAATTATAAACTATTATCTTATTTTATTTTATTGTAATATATTTTAACATTATATACTTTAAATATAGTTTATTTATTTACATATTTTCATAAATTTTTGAAATAAGATAAATAATAAATATGATAATGAAAACTCAGTATAATAAAAATTTATATTTTAGAATGAAGATAAGACCAAATAAAAAAATCGTTATGCAAATTCGCAAGCCGTCATATGTTGCCCGCACCCACTCCTCCCCCCGACATCCATCACATGCGACTAACTCTGTTTCAACAAAATTAGTGACATGACCCGTCGCACAATCCAAGTTGAGATTCAGTTACTCTCTCTCTCTCTCTCTCTCTCTCTCTCTCTCTCTCTGGGCTAAATACAGCGATCCAACCAAGAGATTAATATGGTCCGAACAGTGAGATGAGTAATTAAGTGGTTGATCTGCTAGTTGAGCAAGGCAATAATTGGTTGTACTACTGTAGCGCGATCTACGTGCGGTCGCCGTGGGGCAGGGCGATTGGGCCACTGCACACAGGCTTTTGTGTCAGGTCGTCACAGTGGTGGCCGTAGCAGCAGCCATCGAATTGGGAGCACCGACCGAGCTCGGCAGGCGGCAGACACACTGCGCTGATTTCACGCCGGCCATTGGATGGCCACCTCTCTCTCTCTCTCTCTCTGTCTCTCTCTCTCTCTACGCCGTAGATAGATGCTGGTTGTCGTAGCAGATGCATATCCATAAGACTACCCGCACTCGTCATACTCTATTTTCATCCTTTAAAAGGAATATTCCGTCCTAATCAGTAAGATCCTCTCCTCTATATTCGGTTTCACTGCACCTGTTCATACTCTATAACTATCCTCTATATCAACTATTTAATATTTTATTCAACACCTCCAACTACCATCTCCTTTTATCTCTCCTCCTCTTTACTTTTTCACTTCTTCATCTTTTACAACTAATTTAGCAACCCAAATTTTATTAATAATAATAGTTTTTTTCTATTTTTTCCTTTTCCTTTTTTCTCCTTTTTCTTTTCTTTCTTTTTCTTTTTTTCTTTTCCCTTTTTCTCTCCCTTTTTCTCTCCTTCCCCCACCGCAGCGCCCCGGCTCCCTCTTCCCCACGCCGCCCCGCTCTCCTCCTTCCCCACGCCGCCCCGCCCCGCCTCCTCCTTCCCCGGCCTCCCGGCGCGCGCCGACGCGCGCCTCCTCCTCCTCCTCCCCGGCGCGCGCCGGCCTCCCTCGCCGCGCGTGCCGCGCGCCTCCTCCTCCTCCTCCCCGTCCGCGCCGGCCTCTCTTCCCCACGAGCGCGCCGCCGCCGCCGCCGGTCTCCCCGCGCGCCGCCTCCCTCCGCCGTCGGCCGCCGCCGGCTCTCTCCTCGCCTCGCCGTCGGCCTCACCCGCCTCTCTCCTCTCCTCGCCGCGCCGCCTCTCTCCTCGCCTTGCCCGCTTCTCTCCTCTCCTCGTCGCGCCGCCGGACTCCCCGCCCTCCCTCCCGCGGATCCGGCCCGGCGGAGGAGCGAGCACCGCGGATCCGTCCGCGCCGGCCGCCCCTCGCTGCGCGTGCCGGCCGCCTCGCTCGGGGTCGCCGCCGGCTCCGGCTCGTGCGCCGGAGGAGCCGGGGCTCCGGCTCGTGCGGCGAGCTCCGGCCCGGCCGACCGCCATGGTCGGCGCTCGTCGAGCCCGCGCGCCGTCGTCGAGCTCCGGCCTTCCCGCGCACCGTCGTCGAGCTCGCCCCTCCCTTCCCGGCCATCTCCTTCTCTCTCCTTTTCCGACAGGTGTGGGTGGTTGGGTGGCGCGCACGAGCGTGGTCCCCGTGCCACATCATCGCTTCCAAGTACGTTCGGTAAATCGCCAAACCTGGCGTGCGGGGAGTCCGTCCGGAAGGGTAGCGTTGCCCTCCCAGTACTCCGGTGCAGCGTTCCAAACGCTATACCGGTACTGGAGGGTGGCGTCCAGTACGCCGGTGCGGTCAGTCTAAGTCGCTGTCGCTCTAGCCGGGCTCAATCACTGTGGCCAGTTTAACAGACTGCCGGGGAACAATTACTGTATGGAATCAACAGGCCTATTTCTTCAAGTACACATGCATTTCGGCATTAGGAACTTCTTTTCCGAGAGCGAGAATAATGCGTGCCACGCGTGGTACGACGATTAGAGAAGGTTACGTAAGAAAACTGCTCCAAACTATGTTGGATGCTTGCCACATCCGAAACATGCCACATGATGTCCGATCGAACCCTTGCGTATTGGAGGGAACGAAGAGGAAGCCGATCGAGTTTATCTTGTGGGTTGTCGCCCGAGTGGCACGGTCTCAAAATACGATGACACTAGCTAGCATTTGGAAACTGCCGAGTGCCGAATGAGTGTTCGTTGGCAGCAGCGCAAGCATGTGGACAGGTAATAAAATGACCTTTTTTTTTATCATGGAGTGTTATTATTAGCAGCCAAGGGCCCAAGAGGCTTAACATGAACCTGAAGATCCATGCTATTCGCTGTCGCGTTTAGAGGAATAATTCTAACTCGAGGTTTCACAGAATGTCAGATCCGACAACAGTTTATCTAACCTGTCTCTCCTTACTCGCACACAGTATTCCCCATCGACGTTGATGCACGCACTTCATCTCCTCACTCCCGCTGGATTATTTGAGGTGTCTTTTTCCTGGTATTCAGAAAAAAAGGCCGTACCATCACATTGCTCACAACATGGATCAGAGGTATCCTTTCTACAAAAGCACATATTCGATTGTTTCTTTCTTGACTGGGATTCCATAAAAAGCCCTGGTAATGCTCCAAATATGTCAAAAAATACGCACCAAGGTTTACGATTCTTCAAGAAAAACTCCTGCAAGTCACAAAAATAGTAGTAATAACTTAACCATGGAAAAGTGCGTAGGTTTTCCCTTAAAAAACGGCGATCTCACCGTTTCTGCAAAAGGAGGGGAAAAAGGTTGAACCAGATCTGATTGTGCTGAATACAAGGCAAATTTTTTTTCCCGAAACACCAACCAAGAAGGTCAAAATGTTTGATAACAACCCCCGAACACGTAGCAGGAGGCGAAAAAAACTCAGCAAAATGCTAATCATAGCCCTCAAGTGGACCCACCGCGAGATTATAAATAATGTCGGGGGACGGACGGCCGGGTCCAGTGGCAATGAAGTGCGACAACGAAAGGTCGTCCTCACCCAACCCAACAACAACGCGAAACGCGATGCCTCCCTCCTTGCACAGAAATAGGCCCTCTTCTCCTCTCCTTCACTTGCCGCATGCCTTTGATTACCTTCTATGCCGACCTGGTTAATTGTGGCGTCCGGTAAAACGCATTGTTCCTTGCCCGTTCCGAGCGGCGCCGGGCGAGCCGCTCCCGGCGTTAAAGACGACGACCCGGCGCCGGATGGGGACGGGTAACCGCACCTTCTCTCGTGTAGTACGTGGCCGGCGGTGGCCTCGGGTATGGGCGCTGCTGCGATCGAGTTGCTGCCTCCCTCCCCATCAGTGCGGCGGATGGCGCCAAGAAAGGCTATGACTGGCTTGTGCCATGTCTCGTCAGCCATACTCCTACGTGGCTGCCAGTAGGCCGGACCGGTTGGTCATGCCTGATTAGTGCCAGTATCGAGGTAATCAGTCCTAACGAAAATGATGGCCGTATTTATGGACCAGGCATGGTAGTATTAGCTTAGTATTGGATGGTCAGTTGAACTTGTCCAAAAATGTGTTGTTCATAAATTCTGTCCAGAAGACAAATGCCTTTTTCTTCTTACGAGGAAGAGAATTCTCTGAAAGCAATTCCAGCCTATTGGGCGAAACGGGGAAGAGGAACAACAAGGCTGTCCGGAGGAGCCTAATGGAGAGCCGGCAGGTTCAGAGAACCAGAGCACATGCACCGGTTCAGAGAACGTTGATCATCCATGCATCAGACCACAAATCACGAGACCAAACACACCGTCGTCACACGATCTTGGCGTACAGTAACTCAGAAGCTACTCCACGATTAAAAATGGACGCACGCCTACTTACCGGTGACGTTTTGAGGATCGCTCCGATCTTCTCCGTCCCTACGTCATAGGTTTTGACGCTTGGGGAGAAGGGTGGTGGCTGCCCTTTTTTCGGGACGAGGACGAGCATATATCCAGATGACTTTTTCTCCTTCTTTTTTCTCAAAGGGGTGAGTGAAACGGACGCGCCGGGACAAGGACCGGCGGTTTGGTTCGGAGCAGCGCGCCACCACCCCCAGCCAAGCTGGCTCCCGCTAAATTTTGCGGTTTATTAATCATCTCGTGCAAGTTCTTGCGTGGAAGTGACAAGTTTCGGGTAAATTGTCCTCGCCGGAAAGAGATTCGTGGGACTGCACGCAGTTGCCGGAACTTGGCATGGGGGGGGCAATTGTTGCGAAATGGTCCAACGTTGTCGCTTGGTGCCAAGCCCGTCATGGTACGTCAACCTCGTCGTACTAGTTTTTTATGCTGCATATTTTATTGGATAGGAGCTTCCTTGCCTGGATCTTATGTCCAGATATTGTTCGGAGCTGAAAGAGAAATGGAGTGATAATTTGGCTCTTGGAACATTCAACCCAGTGTTTGTTAGAGAAGACTACTTGAAAGATAAGTAAAGATCTTAGCATTAATACTGTTCGACCCATAAGTCCTTGACTTCACACCCCTAACTAAGCATCATGGGAGTAAGATGTTTCGAAAGTAAAAGCATAGACTCCAGAGAATGAATCAAGTTGTATTCCATTGATGAAAAACTACATATCCATACGTGTTGAACATGTGTGTATGTCCATGTGACAGGAGACATTCTTTCAAGAGAATGTGTCTATTGGCGTGCAGGGTGTGTATTCAAATTGATCACATGTTTCTTTTTCCCGATAAGATGTACGTGTGTGACATAAGAAGAATATAAATGAATTAAATCTTGTGATGAACTTTTAATAGGATGGAGGGGACATCCATTTTATACAAATACCGTGGGGCGATACTTTAGCTTAATGAGATATATGTATTTTTAATAATACATAGACTAATGTAGTATGTTGATGACATGGGTTATTGGACGGACCATGGAAGTTTAGTGCCACCAAGGAATAGGAGGTTTAGGGGTCAATATAATGCAAGTTTGGATGGATAAAAAAATTCATCTTAAGTACTCCCTCCGTCCGGAAATATAAGGATTCGTTGACTTTCGAGCTCCCATTTGACCACTCATCTTATTCAAAATATTTATTAAATATTTATTTATTTTATAATAATTTAATTTATTATTAGATATATTTTAAGTATGAATTCTTTATTTTTGTATTTGTACAAATTTTTTGAATAAAATGAGTAGTCAAACGTGATCTAAAGTCAACGAATGCTTATATTTTTGGACGGAGGTAGTAGGGCTCTTTTTAATGCCATGAATTTCGAAGGAATTCTGATGAATAAGAATAATGTATAGGTGTCATTAAATACATTCATTTGGTCGCCCATGTAATTAAACTTTAGAAAAAAAATGTTCATATCACTTTGCTCGAACCAAATACAATGCAGTGGTGTGTAAATGCTCTTACTTGAGCCATTTCACCGAGGGAAATACAAGTTAGATCAGTATAGCCATCAGTTGGGCGGGGAGGGGAAGCTGAATTGATGAGCGGGGGTCGACACGCCATTCACCTCTTGCACTTTCCGTGCGGCTAGGCCTTCCCCTTCCCGGACGCACCCGTCACTCTCAAGTCGGTAATTTGTACTTCGGCCTTGTTCGTTTTCTCGCCCTCTAAAAATTATATCCATTACATCAAAGAAATCTTACTATTTAGTACTATTTTTATTAATTTAATGACAAAACCTATGTCACGACCCTCCCTCTAATTTGCGAGACGAATCTAATGAACCTAATTAATCTATGTTTTGCTACAGTGATGCTACGATAAACATCTTCTAATAACATCATAATTACTCTCGTTGGATTCGTCTCGTGAATTAGATAGGGGATCTGTAATTAGTTTCGAGATTAGACTTTATTTAAGTACTCAAAATAATAAAATTCTCTTTGATTTGACCCATCTAAAAATTATATACCTGAAAACGAACATAAAAAAAGAAAAAATAAACGGCACCTGTCGCGTTTTTATACACGGAAGAAAAACCGGGTTGCCCGTTCTGCCCTTGCTGTCGCGTGACGTGTGGCGCGCACTAGGAGTAGCCGAGATCTGCTTTGACTAATCAAGCCCTGATGCCGTGCCTGCACTGCTGCACCGTACACGTCAGTGACCCAGGCGGACAGACAGCGACGTCCATTTCTTTTTGTCTCGTGGCGGGTCACTTCTGACTGGTTGTGGGCCTCGGCAGTCCACGCGCAGGCCCCCGAACCGCTGGGTAATGGGCCTGGAAGCTTGTCAAGGAAGCAGGCTTTGCTTGCTGGTGCCAGCCCATGCCTATCACTCGTCACGGGATAATCGGCGTCACATCGTCAGGTCCCGCTCAAAAAAATGACTGGGAAACAAAACATGGTCAGGTCGTGATCAGTCGCCAGGAGTGTTTGAGTTTGCCACACGCGAATACGACGAGTCGGCGCTGCTAGCCAGTAAGGTCAGCCAGTGCGTCATGTCGCAAGTGAAAGCCAGCTCGACCTCCTTTTTTTCCGGTAACAAGTGAAAGCCAGCCCAACCTTAACGGAGGCTCACTCGACATGAATTTCCAGACTGAACGGGGGAAGATGCTCCAACCAGATGCTGTAGCTACCTTAAAAAAAAACATGCTATTGCTGAAGGTGAACAAAAGCTGTAGCAAGCTAAGCCATAATTAACAAATAAGTGGGAAAAGGGGGTGAAAAAAATGGAAGCAAAAAAAGGAATGAAGGGTGTTTGTTTCCACGGTATACTTATACTCATTCTACTACGACTGACGGATAACCTAAACTGTTGATCTGACTACTCATTTTATTATCTATATCTACATCAACCTGCTGCGCTTCATCAGCTGCTGGTACATGGCCGCGGCACTGCCGGCGCCGGGGTTGCCAGCACCGGCCACCTCGCGCTTCACCTCCGTCACCGCCAGCTTGGGCCCCGCGAGCCCGGCCGCCTCCATTGCCTGCCGGTGCGGTAGGAGCGAGTGGTGGTGCATCCCCGGCGCCAGTATCGGGAGCTTGAGCCCCTCCACTCCGCCGCGGCCGATCCCCGCCGGCATCGGCAGGCTCGGCAGCGACGCGGCGAGGGCGGAGTAGGGGAAGTTGCCCATCGGCGCGAGCGGGTCCCGCGATGGGAACGCGCACCCGCCGAGCCGCATCAGCCCGTCATGCACCGACGAGTGGAGGTGGTGCTCCGGCCTGCGCGCGCCGGCCATGGGCGCCGCCGCGGAGCTCGGGTGGCCGCTGTTCCTGGCGGCGGGGACCTCGTGGTTGTGCTTGCCCTCGTACGTGGTGATCACGGACTTGAGGTCGTGCGACGCGCGCTCCACGTGCTTGCGCACCGCGCACCCCGGGTGCGTGCACTTGTAGTAGCTCCTGATGAACACGCACGATGCAGAGTGTCACTGTGTCAGCATGTGCAGACGAGAAATTCTCTGACGAAACCTCGGCATTGCCAGACGAACCTCGGATTCGGGTTGCCCTTGACGACCTTCTGCCCGTACTTGCGCCAGCGGTAGCCGTCGTCGAGGATGTCCACCTCGCTCGTCGTCTGGATCACCACTCGGGGCTCGCGAACGGCTCGTGAAACACAGCTCCTGTCAATGGCATACGACTCCAGCTCCAGCTTCCTGTAACATTCAGACATGCAGTGGTTCTGGAGTGAGCACCTCCTATACACTAACCGCGCGTGCCCGCAATCCAGAAATGGCCACAGGAAAATGCACATTCAGAACCAACAAAATTACCGACCTTCGCTTGGACTCCAGTTCATCGCCCTCGGCGTCCGCACCGCCCTGAGACAAACTCCCATGAGTCACCCTGTCCCCCTCAACCTCATCAGACACTGCAGAGTCCACGCCCTCCGGTGACTCAAACCGGCCGCCCTGCATCGACGCCGACGAGTCACAGAACTCGCCCGGAACAGACGGTGACGACGCCGCGTCCACGCCATCCTGAGCACCCACCGCATTGTTATGCCACTGCGACCCGGCCGGGTTGTCTGCCGCGTCTGCCTGCGCGTCGCCGAACGGGTGCACTGGCGCGGAGCCCGGGCGGCGGCTCTGCGCCGGCTTGGGGTGGTTGTGCGCGCCCTTGTAGATGATCTCCGTGACGTGGCCCTCGTGCGACCGCTCCACCTTCTTCTTCACCTGGCAGCTCGGGTGCGTGCACTTGTAGTAGCTCCGCGGGTACTCGCTGTGCTTCACCTGCTTCTGCCCGTACTTCCGCCAGCTGTAACCGTCCTCCGCGGGCGCGGCTGCGGTGGCCACGGCTGTGAAGTCGCCCCTCGCGTCGGCTTCCTCCGCCGGCCGACCGTGGTCCGGCGGTGACACGTGCTCGGTGCTTGCAGCGGTGTGAGGTGCAAGACGGCTCAGCTTGTTGCAGCTCTTCAGAGTGGCCTGCCCGTCGTTGAACTGCTGTTGGTTCTGTTGACCCGGCAAATTAGTAGATTCTTGTAATGTTTGAGACTTAATTTCAGTCTTGACAGGAGACTGAGTGCTTGGTAGTGATGGATGCAGATTCCCGCGTGAAGATTTCTGAATAAAACAGACATTATTAGCTGCAAATCAAAAGGAACTGAAGAGTTATCAAACTGACAACAAGAATGGTTCATTGTAATTTTCTGCCATTTTAGCCACCCGTTTTATATTTTCCCCATGTTTTTAAGGTTTGGTAACCCACCAGGTTCTGAATTCTTAATAGCACAAAGGGACTATAAAGCAATCATAAATAGTTGTACAAGGCAAAGCATCCAGTACCAGCTTATCTAACTACATTTAGTATCAACAATAATGGCAGGAATACAGTACCAGCGTTAGTTGATGTTACAGCTGACAAGAATTTCACTAAAAAAATTGAAGTGCTCACAAAAAGAAAAAGAAAAAAACCATATTTTTTTAATGCGTATACTGTGTCAATCAGATACAGACATGCCGACAAAAATACACAACAGCATCTAATTGATTCGTCAAATAAAATCTAGAATAAGGTTTAAAAACTTGCAGTATATTATGGAAATATCACCGCAAACCACAAGGCAACACAAATAGTACTAAGTATGTTTAAATGGCAGTGGAAGTTAGGAATAAGCAACAGAAAAATACTACTATTGAAATAGTTACCGACCTTCTTTGCTTCAGCTATGTAGTGTGAGGATTTAAGATCCAGCGGCTTGAAAGAAAATGCACCAATGCCATCTCCTTGTGGTGGACCTTCAAATCTATTAAGATTACTATCATTTGTGCCACCAAGCATGAACAATTTCCCCGTAGTTGGCGAGGGTTGTCCCTGAAACAATGTGATATATTGCTGTAAGAACAATAGCAATGATAACACTGGACTTCCAAGTGGGAAAATAAGGATAAAACATCACTTCCATTGCTGCATTACTATGGAAAGCTTGGAGATTGGTTATACTATTTCTCTTTTCAAGAAACCTATGGAAAACCAAGTTATACTATACAAAGGTAGAGCACTTGCCATTTTATACTTCAGATTCAGAAAGAGTAAATATTATACTATACATTTTTTTTTTGCTTTTGAGAAAACATTCATAGCTTGTTTCGAAAGAAGAGACTATAAGACCTGGAAACAAAGCAGCAGTGATCATGTATCCAAAGTAGAGCTTTCACAAACTTCCGAAGCAGTCAAAAGTTCATTAAAGCTAAACATTCTTGAACTGCCAATTCAGCGTTCCATAGTGGAAAATAGTAACCATTCACACATAGACTCCTAGAAAGAATCACATACCATGGCATTGGATAGGAAAACTGGTGACTCCAGGAGAGTTGCCGGACTCAGGCCAGGAGGGATCGTGAGGTAGGGAGATGGAGCTCCTGACATTGCATTATCAGCCCCAGCTGCAGTGCTGAACGGCACACTGAGCTTCTGAACCCTGAATCCAGCCCTTGCCTGCATCCTCTCAGCAAGGCTGCTGCTAGAACCTGACTTCTGGCCAAACTGCGGAGTCACTGGCAGTGACCTGCCTCCTTCCTGAGGCGAGCTTGTTGCCACTGAAAAACCATGCTTCTCAAATCCGGCCTCTGCACCCTCATTGCCATGTCCACCTGTGGTGTCTGGTGGAAATGCTCCGGTTAGGACACCCGGCATAAAAGCTTCTGAACCAGGATTACGATCCTTCCACTCCTGTATGGCTACATGGCCATCCATCTCAGCGACTCAGCCTGGATTACTAAACCTGAAGGTTGAAAAAAGGAAATCTAGTTATAGTGGCAGTAGAAGTTGTGGCCATCCATAGCTAGTCACCATCAGAAAGGACATTCAAAGACAACATTCAGAAATCTGCTAACAGTAGTGAGCTTTGTTTTGATGCACAACTATGCGAATACATTGTTCAGTGAAACAACAGCAAAGGTAATCAGCGAGTGGAACCTGTTGGTCTCACACGACTCTTAGGAGCAAGCATCACAGGCCACAAGCATAAAGAACTGGCGTGAAGCAGCAAAAGGGGTGAAACGGAACAACCTGCAACAAGGATTTTAAAGAAATAGCTCATTTTCAGCGACTGCACCAATAAACCCCAGAATTTTTCACAAATACGGCAATATCTCCAATTTGAATCATGAACAATTTTACCGGAAAAACAGTATACATTGTTTCCCCGGAAGAACAATTTCCAAATTCAGAGACACGAATCCCTTTTCTTCAGAGCATCAAGAACTTTAAAACTTGCAAGCTCCTGATCTTATCTCTGAAGCTGATTATTTTTTTAAAAAAAGTCTCTGAATTTGATTCCAAAACCGAAACGGTGTCCAGGCCAGTAAACGACAACTCATAATAGTGACACGAAATAAGGCGGCACAATCCTCGACGAACGAATAGAAAATCAAAAGAAAAATGAAAGACAAAAGAAGAGAACGTGCCTGTTCCATCTTACTCACTTCAACAACAGAGAAAAGAGATGCCATGGACCCCAATCCTTGCGTGGTAGCCTAGGGAATATCTACGGCTCGGAGCTCCACGCGCATAACAACAGGAGACAGCTTTCCCCAAGTGCTCCTCAAATTTTCCGCTACTACTCGATCAAATTTCAGGATCGGATTTTGATGCACCGATGAAAATATGCTCAAATATAAAGTACGCATGGGTAACAAGGACACCGGAGCTGGGGAAAATCAGGCACGCAGGAAAAAATATTGGAGAACGTGCCCGATGACTGGTTATAGCGTTCAACAAAGAAAAAAGTTTTGATGCCAAAACTGAAAGGCTCACAGCCCAATCTTCCCATGAACATTCATTTCAAAATCTGCAGAGAATGGATGGCAGAAACTGAAAGGTTGCGCTTTGATGGCAGAAATGGAACGACGGGGAAGACAAGCCCTCGAGTTCAAATAGAGATGCCCTGCATCACGGATTGAGGAACAAGACGCATTGCAAAGAGAATGAGACGCTGAAATGCCAATCCGATGACGCCGAATCCGAAATTAAAAATGGCAAACATGGGCTCCAAAAAAAACTCATATTCCGAATTCCATTTTCCCCTAAATAGGGGCGGAATAGCAGGATCTTTCTCATTGGAACAGAGAAATTCCTATCGCACAACAAGAATCACGGGTAGGAGAAGAACCCAATCCACACGGCAGGCAGCAGGCCGGCATTTTCTATCAGACGGCAGAGTAATAACCCAAGAGCTTAGTATTGGAGAGGAGCAGTGGAGGGGAACGGGGCGCGAACCTGTGATGGACGCGGAGAGCGATGGCGAGGGACGGCAGAAGAGGGCAATGGCGAGGCGGCTTCCCCTTCCCCTAGTAGAGGCAGGCCTCCGTCAGTCCACCAATGGCCGAGAAAAGCGGAACAGGAACGGAGCACAAGGATCAGGGACAAATGATGAGGTGCAGCCGCAGCGAGTCAGGAAAAGAAGGTTCTCCCTGCCATTACTACTCGGCTCCCTCGCCGCCGCCCCTCTCTCTCTCTCTCATCGGCCTCGCATTTTTTACTCCCTGCTTTTACAGAGAGAGAGAGAGAGGGTGAGGAAACGGAAGCAGAGGAGAGAAGAGGGGGCGGTTTGACCAAGGAAGGGTGTGGGCGATGAACGGAAGGATCCGTTGGGAGTCGAGACGGGTGAGATCATGAGAGAGAAACTGCCATTGATGGCATGCAGCTCGGCGTCTCTCTCGCAAAACCGGCGTTCCTTGACGCACCCGTTTCGAGTTTTTCGTTTCGGAAAAATTTTGGATTTGCGTGTTTGGCGTGCACGGCTTCTCTGCTGTGGAACATATTCTCAGAGAACTGAATCATGTGCCTGCTTCCAAATTTGTAGCGTGTGAATTTTTACACACATTTTTCATCGCCTGCTGCATGGAAGGTACTGCCCCGCGAGAACTTTGATTTCTTTCCAACTTCAAAACTGGGAGTACCTCGCGAGAACTTTAATTTCTTTCGAATTTCAAAAGTGGGAGTAGTATTGGCTAGCTTACCCCGCGCAGGAAGTATTTTTCAACCGATGATGGCATCCTCACCTTTCTGCGTGGTGCGCCGTCGTCACCATATCAACGTGCTCGTCACAACGCTAATCTTGTCGTCGCAGGCTGAGCTGTCGTACTAGTTAGGATTAAAAAACAAAAAGCGAAGGTTTTCTTTGAGGAAAAAAACTTGACCTGGCAAGTTAATGTATTCTGGCCGGATTTATACTATTTTCGACCGAACGCAGCAGCGCTTGAAACACATTTGGCTAGTCCAGAATTCATCAGGGCGCAGGGCAGAGCGTGGGGAGCTGTATATCGCATCGTTAAGCTGGAGTACAGTTGTTAATGAAGAACAATACAGTACAGTTTAGTTTACCTACGCTGAGAGGGAGAGAGGGAGGGGCATCCGGCAGACAAACAGACAGAAGAGTAAAAGAATTTTTTTTCGATAATGGATTAACATCCGGCCTCTACCAAGGTATACAGCCTTAGAAGAGTAAAAGAATTGGAGGAGTTTGGTACCTGACCTGAGCATGGCCGGGCCTTTTCACTTTCACCTTGTTGCGATGCAACGCTATCTACTCCAACGCAGACATGAATTGATAGACTTGTCCGTCCCCGACGAGTGAAGGCCATGGTTGGTCTGTACCGCACGCCCGTCATAAACCAAGAGCATCGCGTACGCACGTACGCGCCATCGTTTCACCGTTCGGGTACGAGCGAGAGGAGCGTCGGTTTCGTGCCGTGCCCATGTCACCCGCGCATATGCTTTGCACGGTTCAATCGCCATGCCTTTGTTCTTGTTTTGCTTGACCCGTCGAGACTCGAGGCGCCGTGGACGGCCGGCCGCGCTCGCCCTCTGGAGCCAGCTGCTCAGTTTGACACACACACGGTTCGTTGAGGGCCAGTTGCTGCCAGTTTTTACAGAACCCGTTTTCAAAATTCGAATAAAGGAACCTTCTTCCTCTTTGGATACCAGTACCGCCGTCTTAAAACCGAGCCAACGGCTCCGCCCAACTACGCCCTCCGTATCTCACGTACCGGTACTGCTGTGTGCTGTGCACCGCCCTCGTCGCTCGCCACGCCGGGTAAAATTTCCGGCCGAGCAGTAACGGACAAAAGAAAACGAAACCGTGAACACGAGGAGCGTGGCAGAGGGGGAGGACTGTACCACTGTAGGTGAGGTCCGGACGCAACCTCACGCCTTTTGCAGCACGGCACGGCGACGATCGTCCGTCTGCCGATCAGAAGAATCTCACATGCCGAGGCAGAGGCAGAGGCAGAGGCAGGGAACTCCACTCCACTCCACTGCCGCGCGGGACCATGCCCTGCTCTCTGCTTTTCCCACCCGCGGCAGCAGCTGGCTGCAAGTATCTAAAGCGGGGGCCACTCCGATGCGGTCCGGACCAGTGGCACGAGGCGTTCCCTGGCTGATGCCTACCACGTTTTCGCAGCAGCAGCATGCCCCTCCTCTCTCGGCCATGGTGGAATCGGAGCACCGCAAGGCCAGAGCGTGACCATGGGTCCACCGCGCTTCGGTTCAAGTCGACTAGTTGTACGTTTTGGAGGAGCAGAGGGGCAGAGTAAACAACGACGCGGTGCCGGGTAAAGACGGACCGAGCGCTGCTTTGTGAATTGGGGCTCGCCTCGATTCTTCACCGCCTCCTCCTTCCTGGTGCCAATGATTAAAGTTTGGTTATTCCCCGAACTTGGCTGGTACTCCTGATTTATCATTTGGTGGTTGTACATTCCACGAGCCGGGGCCACCGGCTCGTCCTCAGAGCATCGCCTGATTGAATCGATTATCAAACTACCACGACGAGCTCATTTTTTCAGAGATTTATTGGCGGGCACAACTGTATTTTTTTCATAGCACCTTTTAATAGCTTTAATACCAATGACATGAAGTAGATCGCATATTTATAATTCAATATATATTTTCGTCTATATTACAATTTTTCAACAGTTTTGTCAAACCAATGCTTTCATTACATATATTCTGAATGGAAACACTGGAATAGAATAGATAAGTAGAAATTAGATTGTAACAATTAAATATAACTATGTTTATACTTTATCATATCTGAATTATATACATTTTTTAATAATTTCTAGCCCGTGCAAATACACGGGTTGATAGGCTAGTATTGAAAATTCAGAAGATTCTCATCGAAAACACTCCAAGGAATGTACAAGTGTGTATGTAAAACATGGTTGCTTGTAAATTTCGAAAATCTAAAAAAGAATTTTCCATGTGGATTTCTCTCGTATCCATATGCAGTTCATTTTGTAATAATAATTACCAAAAGAAAACGGTTTTCTATTTTCCTCTGAAATAAAGAATGGCCGGTGCATCTGCTCATATACTTCAAGGGAAATAGTTTTGAATTGAATCATGTCCTCAAGACTTATATACGGGACAATGGCTACTACATTTTTCTGCATTAATTTTAAAAGAGGGCTAAAGTACTAATAAAAACATTTTATGCGCTTAGCCATAGGGAATAATTTCGCAGATATCTGTTCGTACCACCGCCTTGGCTCTTTGGAGCAACTTTGGTACTCTACAATCAAAAAGAGTTCCGCCTGATTTTTAAGAGCATCTCCATTAGTCTAGCTAAAGGGCTCTTTTTTTAATTATAGCTTTTTTCCCACAAATCACACATCCACCGGTCTAGCTAAATACGAAGCAAAAATACAATCTCCTCCATCCCGAAAATTTCGGCAGCAATTCTTGGCCAGCCAGCCGCGCTCGCCATCACCGTAAAAGTTGTTGGTTCCCGCGCCTTTCTCCCACACCAGGCTACTCAAAGGGCTCGTTCCGCGCGCTTGCTGCCGTACCCGAATGGGTAGGCCTAGCCGGAGAGGTCGACCACCGACACGTTGGAGAATTGGGCTGGGTCGGGGAGGGACGAACCATCAACACAACCGCTTGCAAGGGGATGCCAGCAGGGAGACATCACCTCGGCATTTGGAGAAGACCCGGAAGGGGCACATGGAGACATGTCCATGGGCCGCTTCCACAACTTGCTCTTCGGCCATGCCTCCACCTCGTAGAGCAACATCTGCAACCATGCCGCGTGCACCACCGGGCACTACAGCGTGGTCGCGGACGGTTAGAAGGAAGACAGATCTTAATCCAATCGAAACAAGTGCGTAATAGAAGAGTGAGGAATGGAACCCGGCAATTGCTCGGCACGTTAGGTGTGGCCAGCGACGGGAGCGCTAGGTGAGATGGGGATGGGATGCTGTGGTAGACCCGGGTTTATGCCATAGGATCTCCCCTCTCGGTCTCCTTGCTCGTCGCTGCCGTGAGGTCTAGAGGAGGGCTTCCGCGGAAGGGAGGAACGGGGAAACGGGCTCGCGCTGCTACTCCGCCACCGGAGGGAAGACCGAAGAGCCGGAATCGTGCTGCCGCTTCCCGCGCCGGAGGGAGATGGTGGCCATGGTCTGTCGTTGTGCCGCCGCCGACGAGAGAGAGAGAGAGACAAGGGCCGGGGCCACGAGGGACTGTGTTAAATGTTTTTTTCCAATCAAAATTCTGACGTGGCCGATTTAATAGAGTTGAAGTCGGGTTTTACCTAGCCTTGTTAGTTTCTATCACTTTTTTTGGTAATTTCTATTTTACGGCCTAGCTAAAAAAAATAGATTGCAATTTAGTTTTTGCTGGACTGGTGGAGGTGCTCTAAGCCTACCCATTGCGGCAAAGAAAGCCAAACCGGAGCTAACGATATCACGCGATCGTCGTCACATGTTCTCGAAAAGAAAGAACCACGATCCGATCGCGACATGCACATGAAATCATTTACGCTATTTACTATTCTTGTGAGATATTATGGCTGTTGAGCAGAAGTCACCGTGTCGACGCCTGCGTATCTTGGATCACTTGGGCCGGGCGGCGATCGTAGATTATATATATGTCACTATCGCAGTTGTGCGATATGTCTGCTCCGATCGAGAATACTTGCTTGTTGATGATGTTTCTGTTGATCTTGGATTACCACAATACAGTATACCATTCATTTTGTAGGTTTCGTTCCGTTCTTATCTCTCTCCTTCCATAATATCTCACATACATATGTGTGTGAAATTTTCGTTTTGATCACTAACTATCTTCTATACCTCTTCAGCTTTAGCCTTTTGTTTTTGGCTGACACCAACTTTAGACAAAAACCATCGCATCACTTCGACAAAGAGTGTACCTCTGCGGCTCCGTCACATGTCCCTGGCCGGCTCTCCGGCGTCGCAGGCTCACCAATCTGGAGGGCGGTGGAGAAGCGCTTGACGGGCTCCGATGCGGCCGCCGTGTGGGTTGATTGCCGATTTCCCACTAACGAGATAAGGTCAAGACGAAATAAGGTCTTGGGTTTAGTATCACACTGGAGTCGGGAGTAACTTTGGGATCCTACTTTTCCAGGCCCGTATGCAAAATCGATTTTGAGATCTTGATTTGAGGTCTGTTGTTGAAAATACTCTAAGATAGACAAAGGGACCAGAGTATCAAAATGATGAGGAAGAGCACAACCTAGAGACTTGCTCCTGATTCTCACTCCATCTTTGGTAATATTGCAAATTCCTAGATAGATTCAGGCCACGTGATCGCTAAATTTAGGACATCTTCACCACTCTCACGCACCCACTGCAGCAGCAGCAGCATGCTTCGATCTCTCCTTGGCACATTCTTGAGGGAACATGTAGGGCCTGTTTGGCAGGGCTCCCAAAGCAACTCTTGTATCGAATTCTACTCCTAGGATTAAGAATCTGTCCAAACACTTTAATTCAAAACACTTTAATTCAAAACGGATTCTGCTTCTAGGATTAAGAAGCACTTCTTCAAAATGAACTAGGAGTCAAAAGCTTAAAAAACTAACTCCTTTGGCTCCTCAATTATTTTGAGAATCTCGTTTGTTAGCCAAAAGCATAAGAATCTGTTTTACCAAACACCTTAAAAAAAAACTAGACCTGCCGGGGTAAGACCGCCCCAACGGCATTGTATTAAGAAGAAGGACCTTCTCACACGGGTCTAGAAAATTCCCGAACCCCCTCCCCACGACATGGTGACCCCTTTTTAGCCTATGTGAGAGCTTTCATAGTGCACCGGCCTTTAAATCGGGAGCAACGCCCGCACCGACCGGCTCCGGGCAGGGTCTTACACATGCTTTGGCTTAGGGAGAGACGAGAGAATTTTTTAACCTAGTCCGGAAATTCGCTCCCACTGGGAATCGAACCCGGGACCTAGGAGGTGCTACCGAGGCACCTTACCACTACGGTAAAGGCATGTTCGCCCAAACACCTCAAGAGTTAGTTTTGGTAGAGAATCCATTTTGGTGGAGAATCTAATTTGTGGAGAATCCGTTTTTTAGGAGCCATGACAAAGGGGTCCGTACTCAGCGACTCAACCGAACGTAGAGGATCCTTCGAACCAGGGTAAGGGCATGTTTGATAGGGCTTCCAGAGCAGCTCCTGGAGGACCTGGATCAGATTTTGTTCTTAGGGTTAAGAATCTATCCAAACACTTTCGTTCAAAACGGATTCTGCTCATACAATTAAGAAGCACATCTCCAAAACGAACTAGGAGCCAAAAGCTTTAAAACGTAGCTCTCAACTTTTCAATTATTTTTAGAATATGTTTTTATAGCCAAAAGCATAAGAATTTATTTACAAACACCTCAAGAATCGGTTTTGATGGAGAATCCGTTTTTTTTAATCCCTCGTGTTTTGTGTGCGACCGTCAGACTCCTACAAGCAGCGCATCGTACTCGTATCGATGGTAATCGAAACACCAACACTTGGTGTGTTAGTACATTCGACGCGTTTCCATCCTACTGCATTAATTAGTATCAAAATTGAATCGCTTGCCTATAAAATAGATCAATTCTACGACAAATGCATACACTCCAAATAGCTAATCCTGTACTCTGACATCACCACAACAGTGCAGTCTCACAACGCCACCAGTGTGATCAACGCACTGAACGCAAGGGTAACGCACCGAGGAGCGCCCGGTCTGCACGCCGCGCTCGAGCTGTCCGCCTTCCCAGCGGAACCGTACTGCTTCGGCGTGACGTGATGCGGCTGAGGCATGGGCGGCGCCCTGGCGGCCTCCACTCTCGTCGGAGCTGGCGCGGGCGCCTCCACGACGAGCGGGCGGGCGGGGAAGAGCGCGGCCGGGAGCAGCAAGCGGTCGATTTTGTACACGGCCATGGGCCCCGCCACGGACACGCTGCCGACGATCTTGGCGTCGGCCCACCTCGACAGCACGCGGATGGCGCCGCCGGCGCACGTCACGTTCACCGTGTACGGCCGCCCGGCGAGCGTCGTCACCGGGTTGCTCCGGCTGAGCGCGCCGAACTCGACGAGCTCGTAGCGCCTGGCCAGCGTGTGGTACAGCATCAGGTCCTTGAGGTGGTGCCTGGAAAGGCCCGTCAGCACCTGCACACGTTGTTTTGAACAGGGGAAGTGATGGATACACACTTTCATTCCATTTCGCCAAGCATTACCGGTGAAATGGTTGTCGACGTCTGTTACCGACGGGTGGACGGCGGCGAAGGCCGCGTCGACGGGGACGAGGATGGTGATCCCGTACTCTGTGCGGTAGGCCTGTCGCTGGAACACCTGGACGAGGTTGGTCTGCTTCAGGTAGGTGAGGAAGGTGCCGAAGGGCCCGTTGACGGTGAGTATCTTGGTGAGGTTCAGGCGCCTGGACGGGGGCTCCGGCGCCAGCGGCAGCCTGGCGAGCTGCCGGTGCGCGCCGGCGTGCAGCACGGGCACGGACATCACCGTTACGGCGACGAGCAACGCGACAGGGGACGCGCACCTCATCGTGTTGCAAGCTGGGATCGAGGCAAGTGCGGGTTGAACTGCGAGCTGGTGATTTGTGATCGACTCCACTGAGATGCGATTTTGGCGCGAGCTGTGGGCTGTCCTTCCCTATTTTTCCAGTGGCCCGGAGGACACAGGACTGTGTCAACTTCAAAAGATCTCACTCGTCTCGAGAGCTGTGGCGCCACCAGTATTTTATCATGTTCATTATTAATCAACTGTGAAAGAATAACACCACAGTGGTATAACCAGTGAACGTACATGCAACCGCGTACAACGTGAGGCGTGCCGTTTCGGCAAAACACAGAACGAACAAAAAGAAATTCGCGCCGTCTACATAATAAACACAGACGCAAAACCCACGAGAGCCACCAGGGATCCACTGACCACGCGCCCAGCACCGACGACGACCCGGCACGCCGCCGAGCTCTCGCCTTCTTCCTCCGTGCCATCCGTCACGCCGTCGTCCGTCGCGTTCCCGCCGCGCCGCTTCGCCGGCGCGGGCGCGGGAGCCGGCACTGGCGCCGCCACCTCCGGCTCGGTCGGGAACACCTGGTCGGGCAACAACACCCTGTCGAGCGCGTACACCGCCGCGGGCTCCGTCGAGTACACGCTGCTGACGAGCCGCGCCGCCTTGCCCCAGCTGGACACGACCCGGATCCTGCCGGCGTCGTAGGTCACGTTCACCGCGCATTGCCCGCCCGCGAACGTGGGCACCGGGCCCGCCGCCGCCAGCGCGGAGAATGACGACAGCGGGCGGTACGTCGGCAGCGCGTGGCACAGCATGAGCGTGCGGAGGCGGTCGGCGGTGAGGTTGGAGAGCGCGGCGGGGTCCAGCGCCGCGAAGGCCGAGTCCTCCGGCGCGAAGATGGTGATGCCCGGCGTGGGGTGGTCGGCGTCGGTGCCGTTGGCCTGGGTTTGGAACGTCTTGATCACGTCGGTCTTGACGAGGTAGCGGAGAAACGTGGCGTAGGGGCCGGCGAGGGAGAGCAGGTCGGTGAGATTGACGTCGCGCGGTGCCGGAGCCGGCGCGGGCGTATCGACCGGTGGTGCGCTCTGCCTCTGCGACACTGCGCCTCCGGGCAGAAGTGCGAGGCAGATCATCGTGGCGGCAAGGATTGCCGGTTTCAGCTCCATTTTCAGCGGAACACTGCACCTGCACGACAAGTGTGCCGCAGGCAAGGACACAGATGACTCTTGCTGAAACGAAGAAGGTGAAGGTTCAGGCCGTGGCGAAGCTGCGAAGTGCTCGCGTGATGCTTTATAGTGAGTGCACCGGTACAAGAAACCGTTAAAGTAGTCCACGGAAGATTGTGAACAGAGATGGTACAAGAAACCGGGGTGCCATCTGGCTGGCGCCTGGCGGTCGGTAGGCAGTTGCCTTCCATTAACAGTAGTCCACGGAAGATCGTGAACAGAGATGGTACGATTTCAGATTGTTTTCATCTTCCGACAGTGTGGTGATCCATGACTTTTTCCGATGGTTGTACTGCGAGTTTTCGGTCTGGTTTAAACAAAATATCGAAATCGTGCGGGACAGTTCAAACAAGGCACATTATTTGCTTAGAGTATAGTACACTGGCACAAAAGACATAAACAAGAACAAAAAAAGTCGTACTGTCTTTTGCACCGACAGAAAAGCGCCGGTTCTTTTTTAGAGAGCACGGGGAAATGTGAAGCAGAAACTGATTAAACAAAGAGAACCGCCGTTGACGGATCAAAGACAGAATCAATGTTTCGGTGTTACGTTAATGGCTTGTTCTGGTTCTGAATCATGCCGCTCTCTCGCTGATGCAAATCGTTTTTCCGAAGGCATGAGCAACAGGTGAAAGAATGAAAATTCCCCGTGCCGTAGTAATTCAGCTTTGGCTGCGTCCATACGTCGGTGATCGCAGTAGCTGCTGCTGGTCCTTTGGGATTGAGGAACAGACTTGTAAGGGTATGTACAACGCTAATTAATAAACGGGTTCTTAAACTGATGTGGTAGTATATTTTTGTAATTAGTCTCTCTATCTTTTGAAGAGACGACTGGGTGAGCTCTTGATGCAGAGACGGTCTCTATCACATGTTCCTATGTGAGAGACACCTCTTAACACCGTTGTATATGTAAAGAAACGATCGATGTCATACAATCATGGCATGTAGAGTCTCTCCTTTGTATGACTAGAGTTGTTTTATATCTTTTCGCTTAGATATATTTATTAAAAGACAACATGTAGAGTCACTCCTTTATATGACTAGAGTTGTTTTATATCTTTTTGCTTTTACATGTGCTAATGTGATCCATGGCCGGGGGCCGATCGATCCGGGCCGCCGGCCGACGTGCGCTTGTGCTTCCACGCCCTCGCCCGCGGGATGACCGCAGCAGACGTGCGCGCCCGCAAATCTTTTACCTGCGGCGTCCCCTGCCTCGCTCTTGCCGACACATATGGAGGGGACGAAGTAAACAAGGACAACTGCATTCGTGCGACGCCGTTGCTCGCTGGGGTGCACGACGATGGCGACGTGCGCGGCAGCACCGGCATCCCCGCTGCTCTCTCCTCGGTTCGGAGCGCTCCTCGGCTTGCTTGGCAAGCAAAGCGTGGCCCATCCACGCTGCATTTGCTTAGATTGGGCCCGGTCCAGAAACCAACATAGCCCAGTTCGCATTTGTCCAGTGACATGGTTCCATGGGCCTCTTCTCCTGATCAACATTTTTGCTGTTTTCGGCTGGCTCACCCGCCGGAGACTGTACCCTGCACATGCAGCTTCAGAGCTGGGTTGCAAAGGAAAATCTGAGTCGGCAAATACAGAAACTGCAACGGGTGTCTGATTAGGCGGATCTCGCCATGTGCTTGAGATTTTTTTAGTCGCTTCTAATGAAATGGAACCGTCGGCAGCATCACGTGGTTCCGAACAGGGGATCATCGACGGGCGGACCGGCCCGGGCGTGCGGCCCAGGCCTCTGCACGTGCCAGCGAATCTTCTTCTCGCTTCCAAGCAGAGGGAGACAAGACAAGATCGTGGCTGTGCTTCCGCAGTCCGTCTTTTGTTTCCGCTCACACCTGCCCTTCCAAGTTCCAATTCTGAAGAAGAAGAAAAAAAGTGCGTTTATCTGGCAGCAATCCGGATTTCGGGATAGTTGCTGGAGTTGCTCTAATGACCAATCTTCCTAGGCATGCTAAACAAAAATTCATCAGGCCTTGATGCAGTCGTCTGTAACCGGGCCAGCTGGATCGGAGACGTCGTTGAGCAGTCATATGTGTAGCTCCTGCGATCATTAAGCGTTGATCAGAGT
Organism: Chloris gayana; assembly: GCA_031894775.1. Lineage (NCBI taxonomy): Eukaryota > Viridiplantae > Streptophyta > Magnoliopsida > Poales > Poaceae > Chloris > Chloris gayana. Next base: position 25,322 of record JAUNZO010002345.1, read on the forward strand.
TGGGGAGACAGCTCCGAGCATGTTCACGTGGTGTCAGTCCGCTCCAAATGGAAGCGGGCGTACGAGGGGACATGATCACAGCATCACGCGCAGCGCACGGAACAGGAGTGGTGGAGGCCATCAGCACACCATCGTTGTGGGGAGCGGTTGTGTTACCGTGCACTTTGAAGCGAGTTGCCAGAGGCACCGTTTAGATGGAATGCACCGGACAAATAAACGTGCCGGTGCCGCGAGTCGCGGGCCGAAAACGCAGCCTGAACCGGACCAGCACTCCTCGGTTGGGCGTGCTCGGGGACACGCTTGGGAGAGTCTGGCTGTGCGCTGTTGGTAACGGGGTTCACGGGCACCCACGCACGCTGCCCGGCCCTGTGATCCGTCGCCGCGGGCGAGGGGGCAGCTCGGCTCGTTTGGGAACACCAACCTCGCGGGGATCCCGGCCCAATCCCGGGTAAGGCCGCTCCCGCCGGAAGCCAACCCGGGGAAGCTAGCCGGGCCCTTTGGCAGCCCAGCTAGCGGTGAAAAGGAGCACCGGGTTTACTCATCTTCCCCGGGCTGCAGACCCTAGCCTCGGCTGGCAGGACGACGAATCCCTTTCCCTTCCCCGTCCTCCTCGCGAACGCGCCGCACCGCATCGTCCTCCTCGGCTCACCTCGCGCACACGCCCTCACGAACACGCCGGTCGCGTCGCCTCCTGCCGCTTAAGTAGGCTGCCTCTCGTCCGGCTCACCCGAGCGGACAGCTCCCAAACCCTAGCTATTGTGGCGGCGAGAAACGGCGGGCTTCCAACTGGTCGTGGGCCTCTCGACGCGAGGCTCCTGGCTAGGCGTGGGCCTCCCAGGGCGGCGCGGCATGCAGGACACGCGTGGCAGTAAGCGGCGACGACCTTGCTCCCCACGGTTCTCCGGCCCGGTCAGTTCTTGGACATTGGAGACCAGGGCCCAACGAGGACGCCGGTGCGGTGGGACTGTAAGCTAGTTCTCTCTCTCCCTGAGTTGCAAGAACCACGATTATTCTTCCTGCTCATCACGGTACTATGCAAGCACTGCCCTGACCATTGCTGTTGCACAGGTGGATCCGAATGCAAACTCGTGAAGTTGTGTGAGGTCAAGGACCTGAACTGCATCTTCTTCTACCACAACCTCAAGGCTGCAAGAAGGATCCAGGCTAAACTTATGCATCTCGTGCATATTCAAACTGGATTTGAATATCTGTTTATCAATAGCTCTAATAAAAAAAGGCTCTAATAAAATGTCTAATTTATGTTGTGAACCTCACTCTTCATTTCAGTAAGGTTGGATTTCTGTTTTGATTGTCATGTTCACCTGGTAGTTTAAGGGGTCTAGTGTTTCATCTAGAGAAACAATGACATGTTTTTGGGGAGAATGGGAGAGTTAAGTAATGTCACCTGAAGTGAATTAATTTGTCTGTTCAGCGAATTACTATCTTTTCACATGAAATGGGACTTTATTTTCTTGGTTGTCAGTCATCATTGCATATGTCTCCGATGGTACTTGTCTTGTGTTATGACATTTGTTTACATGCTTTTCAAAATACTTCTGCTTCCCTTCAGATTACCTTTGCTTATTTGGTCATTCTCCATTAAAAAATAACCAGTTTATCTGGTTGAGGATGGTTCATGTCAGTTCTATGTTTTGCCTTTGCTTGTTTGGTTATTCTCCCTTTAAAAATAATCAGCTTATCTGGTTAAGAATGGTTCATGTTAGTTCTATGTTTGAGCTGGGTTTTGTCTATCTGCACCAAATTATACCAGATATAGATCACTTTTCCATCTTGTCTGATACACTCACATTATTCTGAGTTATTGTTGCACTAAATTCAAACAGTTTCAGCTTGGCAATTTCCGACAAATATGGTTAGTCCTTTTTTTAAAAAAAATAGAAACTACCATTAATAGTTGCTAAGTGACCTGATGCTATGCAAAAGCTGGGTGATTTTTGTCTTTTAGCAAAAAAAAATTCTCATTACTTATACTAGACATCTGCAGCGGTGCAAGCCTTTTCAATATTCTTTGTTTGCCGTAAGGTGCCACTCAGTGTCTAGGCTTAAGGCTTTGTTTTGAATAGCTTATCAACATCTCGACTATTTGTTGGATGCAACCACTCTAATTTCAGCTTTCTTTCCATTTGGCCATGTAAGGCTATATTTGTTTATGTATTTTACCTGTCCTGGGAATATGAGAGCTTATTTATTGTATCTTGTACTGTTATGTATATATACATTCTAGACTAGACAATGAGCTTTTCTTTTGTATAGCTTCTATACCTTCTATATCTAGATATGTGCTGCACTTAGCTATTTACAACATGAAGAAGAGGACAATGAGCTTTTCTTTGTCATTGGATGCCATATTAGTCGGAATGATGACCTATTGGACTCCATGACAACAAGCCATTAGTAGATTCGCCTTGCTGCTGAGCTCTTGCTGGAACATCATACAGGACCAATTAGTTCATGTAGTTCCTGCCGTTAGTAACTTGATGTTCTTAGTGTATATGCTAGAATTAGTTCCTCTAGGCTGTACTCACTAGTCATGTGCCCAATTGTTAGTTCCTGTAGGTTGTACTCTCTAGTTCAGACAAAACTGGGGGAAAATGCATTGCAATGTACAATACTTGATGTATATTCTGCTCATTTAGTTATTCTTTATCATGTTTAATATTCTGCTGATTAAGTTATTCTAAGTGGTCAGGGCAATAAAGTATATTGTGTTGATTAAGTTATTTTAACCTGCTTCATTCATTTTCAATAGGGAGACAAGACATAGCCAGTCAGCATTGTTGGAAGAGTAGAGCACTTTTGGAGTCTGATCAAGATGCAATTTAGTAGGGGAGACAAGACACAGACGACTCAGCTTTGAATGCAATCTCTTATAACTTAATAACTAGTTGTTGAGAGCGATTATGTGACAGGTTGTATAACTTGGATGTATGCCTATCTGAGCTTTGGGTTGTTTATTTGCTTGCGAAAATAATGCACGTGCTAGTAGATTGGCTATTTGCGAAAATAATGCATGCAGATTGTTGTAGACCTGTTGTTATCTTTTTCTGGGTTAGAACTTGGACAAACGTTGGTTGTAATTATTATAACGATGACTGTAATGGAAAGATGATCAAATTTATGTTGTATAGTTTTTTTTCTGAATATTTTGGTTTTCTATGACTTGTTTTGAGCACCTTTGGATTTGTTTATGAATTTTCGAAGCATTTTTTCTTTTTCCTGATTTTTCCAGCAGTTTTCCGAATTTCCATGAAATTTTCGTGATTTTCCTTCTCTCTTCCAAACGTCAGCAGGACAGCCGAGCGCGGGGCAGCCAAGCGCGGGGGCTACTGTGGCAGGGGCTCCCCCGCGGGGGATGCCGCTCCGGGTTGCACGCCCACCTGCTGCCAAACCAGGCAAACGTGCCTCCGACGAACGCGTCGTGGACACCCGACCCTCGTCTTCCCGCATCCAGCAAAACGAATCGGGTTTTGTCGAACCGTGACCTGAAAAGATCGCCTTTGCCTGCCTCTCTCGCGTGGAGCCCGTGAATTTTCAGCCTAAACACCTTGTTTCCGCGCGGCTCGACACGCGGGCGGAGATCCCTAACTTGCGTGTGCCCACGCACCCGTGTCTTTTTCCTTCCTCGTAGTCGTAGCTTGGCCGGGTGACGACGGCACCGCGCCGGCCAACACTGCCACTGCGCCTCGCGCGGCGTGCTCACGCTGCACGTAGCCATTATTCCACCGCGGGGTCCCCCTCGTCAGGGTCTCAGGGGAGGCTCTGGCTGGTCCAGCACTGTCCAGGTCGGCTGTCTCCGAGCGGAAACCTTTCCGTTTCTGTCCTAGGAAAGGAACAGTGGCACGGCAACCTTTTGGGAAAGGAAGGGTGGTTGGCAACCTGCCTCTCCACACTTTTCCGCGTTTGTAAATTCCAAGCCATCCCAAAACATGCAAAGTATACTCCGTTACGTATAACAACTGCCATTACTGAGTGCAGCCACCCAACAACCCTGGTGACTCGATTACAGCCGAGGCTGAGCGAGAGAGCACTACGCGTGCGCGTAAATGGCCAAGAAAAAAATAGTACTACTGCGAGGAAACTGTCCCGGCGACATCAATAGGGCGCTGGAATCCGGTGTCTCATTATTTGACCGCCACTACACTGCACTCCCTCCCACCACCGCCCCGCTGCCACCTCTCTCCTCGTTCCTCTCCCCCGGCCCCATCTCCCTTCGCCGCAGCGATTTCTTCTTGCGCTGGGGGCGCCGGTGTCCGGCGGCGGCGGCGGCGGTGGCGATGAGGAGCAGCCATGTTCTGGTGCCGCTCCTGCTGCTGCTCTGGTTGGGCATTGCCGTCGCGCAGAAGGCCCCTTCTTGGAACACGCTCAGCGGTACATTCCTCTCCCTTTTCCTCCCCCTCGCGATTATTGCTCTGCTCTCTGTGATCTCCGTTGATTCATACGAAAACCCTGCCCGGGTTGGAGTACTACTACTACTACCCCTCCTTTCCCCTTCGTACTTCTCCGATGAACTACTGTGAACACGGATGACAGTTTACTACTCTAGTTGCATGTCGGTTCCCCCATTTTTCTCTTGTTACCATTCTGGTTCCGTGACGCATTCTGTAGCTCGGATCAAGCAATACTCACTTATTCAGGAAGCCGCACGGCTGAAAACAGTGTGTACGCTCATTCCCTGTTTCAGGCGACGCCCCGGCAGTCATAGCGAAGGGTGGGTTTTCGGGCATATATCCCGATTCAAGCGAATCCGCGTACGCGCTTTCGATGCTCATGAGCTCGCCGGACACCATCCTGTACTGCGACGTTCGGCTCACCAGCGACGGGCTCGGCCTCTGCCTGCCGGACATCAAGATGGACAACTGCACCAACATTGCAGATGTCTACCCCAAGGGTACCAAGAACTACTCTGTGAACGGCGTGCCCACCGTGGGGTGGTTCTCTGTGGACTACAACGGCACCGAGCTCACACAAGTTGCTCGTAAGTCCTACGATACAACTCCTCTATGTTACTTTGCAGATCATCTAAGTAAAGTCTATGTTACTTTGGAGATTATCTAAGTAACGCCTGCAGTGTTATTCTGTAGAAAGTTACTTGTTCTGAACTTTCTGTGATTGAAAGAGCATTGTTGATTTAAGCTAATTCGTTGCTGTAAATATGTATGGGCAGTCATACAGTCAGTCAGTTCTCGAACGCCTAGGTTTGATTCAAGCTTCTTTCCAATACTTGCTGTTGAAGATGTGCAGTCCAAGTTTAAGCCTCGTGGGATTTGGCTCAATATTCAGGTACAACTAAAGGACCTTGTTTCCTCAGAAAATAAATACACACTACAGGATCTCGGTTTTCTGTAAGATTCTGCTGTCACTATAACCCCTGCCATTGTTCCATTTGCAGCATGACAGTTTCTACAGCCAGTTCAATCTCAGCATGAGAAGCTACATTCTTTCTGTATCGAAACGAGTTGTTGTAAACTACATCTCATCGCCTGAAGTCAGCTTCCTCACCAGTATCCTTGGAAGGGTTAGCAACAAAACGAAGCTTGTGTTCCGCTTTCTTGACGAGGCCACGCGTGAACCATCTACGAAGCAGACTTATGGTTCCATGCTGAAAAATCTTACATTTGTGAAGACGTTTGCTTCCGGAATCCTTGTCCCGAAGCACTATATATGGCCTGTTTCACCGGATAACTATCTGGAACCATATACTTCAGTTGTTGATGATGCTCACAGAGCAGGGTTGGAAATTTATGCTGCCGATTTCGCAAATGACTTTATGTTCAGTTACAACCATAGTTATGACCCGTTAGCAGAATATCTGTCGTTCATTGATAATGGAGCCTTCTCTGTTGATGGTGTATTATCTGATTACCCTATTACGCCTTCAGCGGCAATTGGTGAGTCCTTATCCTATCTAGACTTGTTTTTTGCAGTTGAACTAATAAAGGTATCATCTATCTTGAAATTTCTTAAAAACTACTAATGTAAATTAAACCAACAAAGTGTTTGGCAGAATGTTTATTTGGTAGAAGACTTGTTTGATATTTTTGTCTATGATTCCAATTGTTAATGGATAGGTGATCCTCTGCAATCCCTAAGGAAA
>JAUNZO010002346.1:0-36023 GCA_031894775.1 Chloris gayana
CTAGAAATAGATGTCGTTTCGGCCGTTTGCAAGTTTCTACGATTAGATGTCGTTATGGCCGGAACCACCCCCGTAAGCAGTTGTTTAGACGAGAATACCCCGTCCGCTTGGTCTCCCCCGCTGGGAGATTAAATGGCTGCGACGCACGCTCATTCGTCTGGTACAGGAAAAAAATAATATTCTATGCAGCTCGCAAGGTTCGAACCATTGACCACTTTAAGTTGAGGTGCCTCGCAGTGACCACTCAAGTTAAAGCACAATATTGAATGGGATGCCTTCGTAACTATATTTAATAGGGGCACATATGTAAACTTATCTTCTCATTAATCACGTCTTGGTATTATATATCATGTCTTAAACGACATCTATTTGAGGTATGGAGGGAGTACTAATTATTTTTAATACTACTCAACATTAGGGTTTCAATCAAACAACTAGTAATCCTTGTAATTTTTATTAACATCATGAATTTTCCCAATTATGATTAAGCAACATTGTTTGACTCTGAGTGATATAGACAAGTGATGTCAAGTTATCATGTTGATAGTTCCATGTAATTATATCCCCTCAAAGATGATACAATCTAGGTTTCATTTTATCGCATAGCCACAACGGTGTTGATATATATGCTACCTACTACTCATCTAAAATAGTAGGTTGTAATATGTGGCTTCTCTCATGGAATACGAAAAATTACACCGTGGCATATGGCCGCATCCTTTAGGCCATTGTAGCATGATCTTTATGGCAATTAGTCCATTCAAATTTAAGAAAGCAATGTGGTTTTGCGACACTTTAACTAATTGTGACCTCTAAGTGAGCCATCCTCTTTGTGGCTTCACAGGCTCGAAAGTCCTAACTGATTGGAGTCTAACAAATTTATGTTCCTTTCTCCAGTTTACAGATCCTGCCTAGACAAGTGGACGCATAGCAATCACTAGTATCTTCTGAAATACAGTCAAGCGTGTACACATAGCAATTACTTATCATGTTGTTGTACGGTAGCACACCAGACAAGTGGAGTGTGCAGGTACGGACAAATAGTATAAGGCCTCCTTTGGAACAAAGAAAAAACAAAGGAATTTTATAGGAATTGAATCCTACAGAAAAATTCCTATAGAACCCTTTGGAACATAGGATTTGGACCTCAAAATTCCTATGAAATTCCTATAGGATAGCTTCCTCCATGCAAATTTTGGAGGATTTCTAACATGAGGTTGGACCTCATGTAAAATTCCTTTGAGTCACTCTCTCTCCTCTAATTCTTGTGTTTTTCCCGCGCTGTATCCAAAGGCTCTGTAGGAAGCGTTCCTGCGTTTTTATTTTCTGTAGAATCACAATTGATAGCCATCTCCAATCCTGCGTTTTTCCTATTCCTATGTTTTTGAAATCCTGCATTCCAAAGAGGCCTAAGTGGATACTGGCATGGGCTCCAAGAAATTCGGCTGACGACTCTTCCAATCTCGTTTAGCAATGCAAATTGCTAACCAAACTCGTTTAGCCATCACTAAAAAAAGTGATCATCATAAACATGCAAAAATCCAGGCGACGATGATCGGACGAGCCAAGTAGGTAGAGCCGCGGGGCCGGTGACGGCCCACACGAGACTAGCTACCAATGCACTGCAGGTCGCAGTCAACGTTAATGCGTGGATTACTGCGACGTGCCGGTACACGATTGATATCCACGGAACGGAAAGGCCAAGGGCCAGTAGTGCACGCACCGTGCTGCTCCCTCGCGTGCAATCCCACGATTAACAGCCACACCTGCACGCGCACGTCGCTTTGGGCATTCACTTCGCGCCTGCCTCTCTCGCGCTCTCCGATTATGTGCACATTTTTCTCAAATAATATGGTTATCTAGATCCAGAAGCAACCGCTACTCGTCCGTGTATTTTGTACGTACGCTCATGTATTCTACGTACGTACGTAGGACCCGATAGGCCCCACGTGGCGTGACCGCAGAAGTCGGCAGGAGTCGATGGATGGGGAGGAATAAAGCGATAGGCTCGCGGCACTGCAGTATGTACGTACATGTTGGACCTCGCCTTCTTTGACACTTGATTAAACAATGAGGTTTAGTTTAGATTACTTTAGTTCAATGGGCGGCCCAGAGGATGCATCTATCACGCAAAATCTATATATTTTTATAGAAGAAAAAGAGAAATATCTAAACAATCGAGCAAAGGTAATTAAAGTTGATGGCGAGCGGGCGTGCGAAGAGCAAGACGCGGTTAAAGGCTTCAAAGAGAAAGAGAAAAAAAAGACACGGTTAATTATTAACTAAACTAAGACTCCAGATGATGGTGGGTCATTAAGCTTTTCCTCCGAGCGCTAACCCGGCAATGGACGATCGATCGATCGCGAAGCCTATAAGATATGTTGATCGTGTCAAGTGTGGGGATAGAAAATTGCGCGTCACGCGCGCGCGCCCACCCACTAATTAACCCCTCCGCTTTATTTATTTTAACCGGGTTTAGAGAGCTCGGCGAAAGAGAAAGGCGGATGGGACTCGACCGCCGATGAGTTTAAAAACCCCGGAAACGCGAGTTGCTCATGCTCATGCACCTTTCGTCGCTAGTAGTACTAGAAGCAGAAGTAGTAGCTAGACGGCTGCGTGCGACTCCGGAGTAATTATAACGATGTACTAATGTGCATAGGATGATCCTTAGGTGCGGAAAAACAAATGTATAGGGGGAGAAATTCGGTGGAATCATATCTCGAAAAGCCACGTGTAGCTACGAGTAGGTACTAGATTATTGTGCGATGCTGTGGATTCGCATGTGTAGCAATTATTATACTACCTCCGTCCATAAATATAGCGATTTGTTGACTTTCTAAGATCGCATTTGATCACTCGTCTTATTCAAAAATTTTATAACAATATTATACATTTTATTATAATTTGTTTTATTATTGAATATAATTCCAATATTAGTGATTATTTTTTATATTTCTGAAAATATTTTGAATAAGACAAATGGTCAAACACTAGAGTTGAAAATCAACAAATCCTTATATTTTTGGACGGAGGGAGTATAATACTGTACATCCTTTAATTTTTGTAAATTGTTTGATCAATAAGCAAAGTTCTTTTCATAAAAAAATCCTAGTGTTTTATTTTACATTCCTAATTCGAGTGCCTGATAATCCATATATGAACTTTCATATAGGTTTAGAGTTGTGATTTAGAACTGTATCCTAGGTGGATTTGGTTGTAAATCACTTTGTATTTCAAAGAACTTTGTAACATGATGTACACATATACATATTAATACAATTCTTCTTCGGACTCAAAAAAATCATGGTCTGGTCATTGGTCAAAGACCGTATTACTTACTTTGTCGCAAAATATAAGTATCTATTCATTTTATAATATCATGTTTAACCATTCAGTATAATAAAAAATTATAAACTATTATCTTATTTTATTTTATTGTAATATATTTTAACATTATATACTTTAAATATAGTTTATTTATTTACATATTTTCATAAATTTTTGAAATAAGAAAAATAATAAATATGATAATGAAAACTCAGTATAATAAATATTTATATTTTAGAATGAAGATAAGACCAAATAAAAAAATCGTTATGCAAATTCGCAAGCCGTCATATGTTGCCCGCACCCACTCCTCCCCCGACATCCATCACATGCGACTAACTCTGTTTCAACAAAATTAGTGACATGACCCGTCGCACAATCCAAGTTGAGATTCAGTTACTCTCTCTCTCTCTCTCTGGGCTAAATACAGCGATCCAACCAAGAGATTAATATGGTCCGAACAGTGAGATGAGTAATTAAGTGGTTGATCTGCTAGTTGAGCAAGGCAATAATTGGTTGTACTACTGTAGCGCGATCTCCGTGCGGTCGCCGTGGGGCAGGGCGATTGGGCCACTGCACACAGGCTTTTGTGTCAGGTCGTCACAGTGGTGGCCGTAGCAGCAGCCATCGAATTGGGAGCACCGACCGAGCTCGGCAGGCGGCAGACACACTGCGCTGATTTCACGCCGGCCATTGGATGGCCACCTCTCTCTCTCTCTCTCTCTGTCTCTCTCTCTCTCTACGCCGTAGATAGATGCTGGTTGTCGTAGCAGATGCATCTCCATAAGTCGCTGTCGCTCTAGCCGGGCTCGATCACTGTGGCCAGTTTAACAGACTGCCGGGGAACAATTACTGTATGGAATCAACAGGCCTATTTCTTCAAGTACACATGCATTTCGGCAGTAGGAACTTCTTTTCCGAGAGGGAGAATAATGCGTGCCACGCGTGGTACGACGATTAGAGAAGGTTACGTAAGAAAACTGCTCCAAACTCTGTTGGATGCTTGCCACATCCGAAACATGTCACGTGATGTCCGATCGAACCCTTGCGTATTGGAGGGAACGAAGAGGAAGGCGATCGAGTTTATCTTGTGGGTTGTCGCCCGAGTGGCACGGTCTCAAAATACGATGACACTAGCATTTGGAAACTGCCGACCGAGTGCCGAATGAGTGTTCGTTGGCAGCAGTGCAAGCATGTGGACACAGGTAATAAAATGACCTTTTTATCATGGAGTGTTATTATTAGCAGCCAAGGGCCCAAGGCTTAACATGAACCTGAAGATCCATGCTATGTGCTGTCGCGTTTAGTGGAATTCTAACTCGAGGTTTCACAGAAAGTCAGAGCCGACAGCAGTTTATCTCACCTATCTCTTCTTAGGCGAGTCTCAGTGGAGATTTCATCAGTATCAAATAAGGTGTCACGTCAACAAATGAGATGACGTGGCATAGCAATTAATATGAACCGAACAAATGGGTTTCATAGAGATGAAACGTATTTGATATCTTGTTTCATAGGTATGAAACTCTATTTAAACTCCCATTGAGAACATAAAGTTTCATTCCAACCAATTTTAACCAATCTAGATGCAACAATTATATGTTAATTTAATGCTACAACTTATATATAAAATCGTAAAGATGAAACTATGCATTAAGAGTGATTGTTTCATCTACCAAGTTAAATCTCAAAATCTGACATAGCAGACTCTTAGTATGTGTGAAATGAAACTATGCATTGAGACTGGGCTTACTCGCACAGAGTATTCCCCATGCACGTTGATGCACGCACTTCATGTCCTCATTCCCGCTGGATTATTTGAGGTGTCTTTTTCCCTGTATTGAGGGAAAAAAGGGACCGTACCATCACATTGCTCACAGCATGGATCACAGGTATCCTTTCTACAAAAGCACATATTCGATTGTTTCTTTCTTGACTGGGATTCCACAAAAAGCCCTGGTGATGCTCCAAATATGTCAAAAAAAATACGCACCAAGGTTTACGATTCTTCAAGAAAACTACTGCAAGTCATCAAAATAGTGTAATAACTTAACTATGAAAAAAAAGTGTGTAGGTTTTCCCTTAAAAAACGGCGATCTCACAGTTTCTGCAAAAGGAAGGGGAAAAAGATTGAACCAGATCTGATTGTGCTGAATACAAGGCAAAAAAAATCTCCCGAGACACCAACCAAGAAGGTCAAAATGTTTGATAACAACCCCCGAACACGTAGCAGGAGGCGAAAAAAATCATCAAAATGCTAATCATAGCCCTCAAGTGGACCCACCGCGAGATTATAAATAATGTCGGGGGACGGACGGCCGGGTCCAGTGGCAATGAAGTGCGACAACGAAAGGTCGTCCTCACCCAACCCAACAACAACGCGAAACGCGATGCCTCCCTCCTTGCACAGAAATAGGCCCTCTTCTCCTCTCCTTCAGTTGCCGCATGCCTTTGATTACCTTCTATCCCGACATGGTTAATTGTGGCGTCCGGTAAAACGCATTGTCCTTTGCCCGTTCCGAGCGGCGCCGGGCGAGCCGCTCCCGGCGTTAAAGACGACGACCCGGCGCCGGATGGGGACGGGTAACCGCACCCACACCCACACCGCCTTCTCTCGTGTAGTACGTGGCCGGCGGTGGCCTCGGGTATGGGCGCTGCTGCGATCGAGTTGCTGCCTCCCTCCCCATCAGTGCGGCGGATGGCGCCAAGAAAGGCTATGACTGGCTTGTGCCATGTCTCGTCAGCCATACTCCTACGTGGCTGCCAGTAGGCCGGACCGGTTGGTCATGCCTGATTAGTGCCAGTATCGAGGTAATCAGTCCTAACGAAAATGATGGCCGTATTTATGGACCAGGCATGGTACTAGCTTATTGGATGGTCAGTTGAACTTGTCCAAAAATGTGTTGTTCATAAATTCTGTCCAGAAGACAAATGCCTTTTTCTTTTTACGAGGAAGAGAATTCTCTGAAAGCAATTCCGGCCTATTGGGCGAAACGGGGAAGAGGAACAACAAGGCTGTCCGGGGAGGCTAATGGAGAGCCGGCAGGTTCAGAGAACCAGAGCACATGCACCGGTTCAGAGAACGTTGATCATCCATGCATCAGACCACAAATCACGAGACCAAACAAACACCGTCGTCACGCGATCTTGGCGTACAGTAAACTCAGAAGCTACTCCACGATTAAAAATGGACGCACGCCTACTTACCGGTGACGTTTTGAGGATCGCTCCGATCTTCTCCGTCCCTACGTCATAGGTTTTGACGCTTGGGGAGAAGGGTGGTGGCTGCCCTTTTTTCGGGACGAGGACGAGCATATATCCAGATGACTTTTTCCCCTTCTTTTTTTCTCAAAGGGGTGAGTGAAACGGACGCGCCGGGACAAGGACCGGCGGTTTGGTTCGCAGCAGCGCGCCACCACCCCCAGCCAAGCTGGCTCCCGCTAAATTTTGCGGTTTATTAATCATCTCGTGCAAGTTCTTGCGTGGAAGTGACAAGTTTCGGGTAAATTGTCCTCGCCGGAAAGAGATTCGTGGGACTGCACGCAGTTGCCGGAACTTGGCATGGGGGGCGCAATTGTTGCGAAATGGTCCAACGTTGTCGCTTGGTGCCAAGCCCGTCATGGTACGTCAACCTCGTCGTACTAGTTTTTTATGCTGCATATTTTATTGGATAGGAGCTTCCTTGCCTGGATCTTATGTCCAGATATTGTTCGGAGCTGAAAGAGAAATGGAGTGGTAATTTGGCTCTAGGAACATTCAACCCAGTGTTTGTTAGAGAAGACTACTTGAAAGATAAGTAAAGATCTTAGCATTAATACTGTTCGATCCATAAGTCCTTGACTTCACACCCCTAACTAAGCATCATGGGAGTAAGATGTTTCGAAAGTAAAAGCATAGACTCCAGAGAATGAATCAAGTTGTATTCCGTTGATGAAAAACTACATATCCATAGGAGTTGAACATGTGTGTATGTCCATGTGTCAGGAGACATTTTTTGAAGAGAATGTGTCTATTGGTGTGCAGGGTGTGTATTCAAATTGATCACATGTTTCTTTTTCCCCGATAAGATGTACGTGTGTGACATAAGAAGAATATAAATGAATTAAATCTTGTGATGAACTTTTAATAGGATGGAGGGAACATCCATTTTATACAAATACCGTGGGGCGATACTTTAGCTTAATGAGATATATGTATTTTTAATAATACATAGACTAATGTAGTATGTTGATGACATGGGTTATTGGACGGACCATGGAAGTTTAGTGCCACCAAGGAATAGGAGGTTTAGGGGTCAATATAATGCAAGTTGGATGGATAAAAAATTTCATCTTAAGTAGGGCTCTTTTTAATGCCATGAATTTTGAAGGAATTCTGATGAATAAGAATAATGTATAGGTGTCATTAAATACATTCATTTGGTCGCCCATGTAATTAAACTTTAGAAAAAAAAATGTTCATATCACTTTGCTCGAACCAAATACAATGCAGTGGTGTGTAAATGCTCTTACTTGAGCCATTTCACCGAGGGAAATACAAGTTAGAAATACAAGTTAGATCAGTATAGCCATCAGTTGGGCGGGGAGGGGAAGCTGAATTGATGAGCGGGGGTCGACACGCCATTCACCTCTTGCACTTTCTGTGCGGCTACGAAGTGCAGGCCTTCCCCTTTCCCAGACGCACCCGTCACTCTCAAGTCGGTACTTTGTACTTCATAAAAAAAAGGAAAAAATAAACGGCACCTGTCGCGTTTTTATACACGGAAGAAAAACCGGGTTGCCCGTTCTGCCCTTGCTGTCGCGTGACGTGTGGCGCGCACTAGGAGTAGCCGAGATCTGCTTTGACTAATCAAGCCCTGATGCCGTGCCTGCACTGCTGCACCGTACACGTCAGTGACCCAGGCGGACAGACAGCGACGTCCATTTCTTTTTGTCTCGTGGCGGGTCACTTCTGACTGGTTGTGGGCCTCGGCAGTCCACGCGCAGGCCCAGCCCCGAACCGCTGGGTAATGGGCCTGGAAGCTTGTCAAGGAAGCAGGCTTTGCTTGCTGGTGCCAGCCCATGCTTATCACTCGTCACGGGATAATCGGCGTCACATCGTCAGGTCCCGCTCAAAAAAATGACTGGGAAACAAAACATGGTCAGGTCGTGATCAGTCGCCAGGAGTGTTTGAGTTTGCCACACGCGAATACGACGAGTCGGCGCTGCTAGCCAGTAAGGTCAGCCAGTGCGTCATGTCGCAAGTGAAAGCCAGCTCAACCTCCTTTTTTCCGGAACAAGTGAAAGCCAGCTCAACCTTAACGGAGGCTCACTCGACATGAATTTCCAGACTGAACGGGGGAAGATGCTCCAACCAGATGCTGTAGCTAACTTCAAAAAAAAAAAACAGATGCTATTGCTGAAGGTGAACAAAAGCTGTAGCAAGCTAAGCCATAATTAACAAATAAGTGGGAAAAGGGGGTGAAAAAATGGAAGCAAAAAAAGGAATGAAGGGTGTTTGTTTCCACGGTATACTTATACTCATTCTACTACGACTGACGGATAACCTAAACTGTTGATCTCACTACTCATTTTATTATCTATATCTACATCAACCTGCTGCGCTTCATCAGCTGCTGGTACATGGCCGCGGCACTGCCGGCGCCGGGGTTGCCAGCACCGGCCACCTCGCGCTTCACCTCCGGCACCGCCAGCTTGGGCCCCGCGAGCCCGGCCGCCTCCATCGCCTGCCGGTGCGGCAGGAGCGAGTGGTGGTGCATCCCCGGCGCCAGTATCGGGAGCTTGAGCCCCTCCACTCCGCCGCGGCCGATCCCCGCCGGCATCGGCAGGCTCGGCAGCGACGCGGCGAGGGCGGAGTAGGGGAAGTTGCCCATCGGCGCGAGCGGGTCCCGCGGCGGGAACGCGCACCCGCCGAGCCGCATCAGCCCGTCATGCACCGACGAGTGGAGGTGGTGCTCCGGTCTGCGCGCGCCGGCCATGGGCGCCGCCGCGGAGCTCGGGTGGCCGCTGTTCCTGGCGGCGGGGACCTCGTGGTTGTGCTTGCCCTCGTACGTGGTGATCACGGACTTGAGGTCGTGCGATGCGCGCTCCACGTGCTTGCGCACCGCGCACCCCGGGTGCGTGCACTTGTAGTAGCTCCTGATGAACACGCACGATGCAGAGTGTCACTGTGTCAGCATGTGCAGACGAGAAATTCTCTGACGAAACTGATTCGGCATTGCCAGACGAACCTCGGATTCGGGTTGCCCTTGACGACCTTCTGCCCGTACTTGCGCCAGCGGTAGCCGTCGTCGAGGATGTCCACCTCGCTCGTCGTCTGGATCACCACTCGGGGCTCGCGAACGGCTCGTGAAACACAGCTCCTGTCAATGGCATACGACTCCAGCTCCAGCTTCCTGTAACATTCAGACATGCAGTGGTTCTGGAGTGAGCGCCTCCTATACACTAACCGCGCGTGTCCGCAATCCAGAAATGGCCACAGGAAAATGCACATTCAGAACCAACAAAATTACCGACCTTCGCTTGGACTCCAGTTCATCGCCCTCGGCGTCCGCACCGCCCTGAGACAAACTCCCATGAGTCACCCTGTCCCCCTCAACCTCATCAGACACTGCAGAGTCCACGCCCTCCGGTGACTCAAACCGGCCGCCCTGCATCGACGCCGACGAGTCACAGAACTCGCCCGGAACAGACGGGGACGACGCCGCGTCCACGCCATCCTGAGCACCCACCGCATTGTTATGCCACTGCGACCCGGCCGGGTTGTCTGCCGCGTCTGCCTGCGCGTCGCCGAACGGGTGCACTGGCGCGGAGCCCGGGCGGCGGCTCTGCGCCGGCTTGGGGTGGTTGTGCGCGCCCTTGTAGATGATCTCCGTGACGTGGCCCTCGTGCGATCGCTCCACCTTCTTCTTCACCTGGCAGCTCGGGTGCGTGCACTTGTAGTAGCTCCGCGGGTACTCGCTGTGCTTCACCTGCTTCTGCCCGTACTTCCGCCAGCTGTAACCGTCCTCCGCGGGCGCGGCTGCGGTGGCCACGGCTGTGAAGTCGCCCCTCGCGTCGGCTTCCTCCACCGGCCGACCGTGGTCCGGCGGTGATACGTGTTCGGTGCTTGCAGCGGTGTGAGGTGCAAGACGGCTGAGCTTGTTGTAGCTCTTCAGAGTGCCCTGCCCGTCATTGAACTGCTGTTGGCTCGGCAAATTAGTAGATTCTTGTAATGTTTGAGACTTAGTTTCAGTCTTGACAGGAGACTGAGTGCTTGGTAGTGATGGATGCAGATTCCCGCGTGAAGATTCCTGAATAAAACAGACATTATTAGCTGCAAATCAAAAGGAACTGAAAAGTTATCAAACTGACAACAAGAATGGTTCATTGTAATTTTCTGCCATTTTAGCCACCCGTTTTATATTTTCCCCATGTTTATACCAGGTTCTGAATTCTTAATAGCACAAAGGGACTATAAAGCAATCATAAATAGTTGTACATGGCAAAGCATCCAGTACCAGCTTATCTAACTACATTTAGTATCAACAATAATGGCAGGAATACAGTACCAGCGTTACCAGGCAACCCCCCCCCAACAATTGTTGATGTTACAAATGCTGACAAGAATTTCACTAAAAAATTGAAGTGCTCACAAAAAGAAAAAGAAAAAACCATATTTTTTTAATGCGTATACTGTGTCAATCAGATACAGACATGCCGACAAAAATACACAACAGCATGTAATTGATTCGTCAAATAAAATCTAGAATAAGGTTTAAAAACTTGCAGTATATTATGGAAATATCAACGCAAACCACAAGGCAACACAAATAGTACTAAGTATGTTTAAATGGCAGTGGAAGTTAGGAATAAGCAACAGAAAAATACTACTATTGAAATAGTTACCGACCTTCTTTGCTTCAGCTATGTAGTGTGAGGATTTAAGATCCAGCGGCTTGAAAGAAAATGCACCAATGCCATCTCCTTGTGGTGGACCTTCAAATCTATTAAGATTACTATCATTTGTGCCACCAAGCATGAATAATTTCCCCGTAGTTGGCGAGGGTTGTCCCTGAAACAATGTGGTATATTGCTGTAAGAACAATAGCAATGATAACACTGGACTTCCAAGTGGGAAAATAAGGATAAAACATCACTTCCATTGCTGCATTACTATGGAAAGCTTGGAGATTGGTTATACTATTTCTCTTTTCAAGAAACCTATGGAAAACCAAGTTATACTATACAAAGGTAGAGCACTAGCCATTTTATACTTCAGATTCAGAAAGAGTAAATATTATACTATAATTTTTTTTTTTGCTTTTGAGAAAACATTCATAGCTTGTTTCGAAAGAAGAGACTATAAGACCTGGAAACAAAGCAGCAGTGATCATGTATCCAAAGTAGAGCTTTCACAAACTTCCGAAGCAGTCAAAAGTTCATTAAAGCTAAACATTCTTGAACTGCCAATTCAGCGTTCCATAGTGGAAAATAGTAACCATTCACACATAGACTCCTAGAAAGAATCACATACCATGGCATTGGATAGGAAAACTGGTGACTCCAAGAGAGTTGCCGGACTCAGGCCAGGAGGGATCGTGAGGTAGGGAGATGGAGCTCCTGACATTGCATTATCAGCCCCAGCTGCAGTGCTGAACGGCACACTGAGCTTCTGAACCCTGAATCCAGCCCTTGCCTGCATCCTCTCAGCAAGGCTGCTGCTAGAACCTGACTTCTGGCCAAACTGCGGAGTCACTGGCAGTGACCTGCCTCCTTCCTGAGGCGAGCTTGTTGCCACTGAAAAACCATGCTTCTCAAATCCGGCCTCTGCACCCTCATTGCCATGTCCACCTGTGGTGTCTGGTGGAAATGCTCCGGTTAGGACACCCGGCATAAAAGCTTCTGAACCAGGATTACGATCCTTCCACTCCTGTATGGCTACATAGCCATCCATCTCAGCGACTCAGCCTGGATTACTAAACCTGAAGGTTGAAAAAAGGAAATCTAGTTATAGTGGCAGTAGAAGTTGTGGCCAGGCATAGCTAGTCACCATCAGAAAGGACATTCAAAGACAACATTCAGAAATCTGCTAACAGTAGTGAGCTTTGTTTTGATGCACAACTATGCGAATACATTGTTCAGTGAAACAACAGCAAAGGTAATCAGCGAGTGGAACCTGTTGGTCTCACACAACTCTTAGGAGCAAGCATCACAGGCCACAAGCATAAAGAACTGGCGTGAAGCAGCAAAAGGGGTGAAACGGAACAACCTGCAACAAGGATTTTAAAGAAATAGCTCATTTTCAGCGACTGCACCAATAAACCCCAGAATTTTTCACAAATATGGCAATATCTCCAATTTGAATCATGAACAATTTTACCGGAAGAACAGTATACATTGTTTCCCCGGAAGAACAATTTCCAAATTCAGAGACACGAATCCCTTTTCTTCAGAGCATAAAGAACTTTAAAACTTGCAAGCTCCTGATCTTATCTCTGAAGCTGCTTATTTTTTTAAAAAAGTCTCTGAATTTGATTCCAAAACCGAAACGGTGTCCAGGCCAGTAAACGACAACTCATAATAGTGACACGAAATAAGGCGGCACAATCCTCGACGAACGAATAGAAAATCAAAAGAAAAATGAAAGACAAAAAAAGAGAACGTGCCTGTTCCATCTTACTCACTTCAACAACAGAGAAAAGAGATGCCATGGACCCCAATCCTTGCGTGGTAGCCTAGGGAATATCTACGGCTCGGAGCTCCACGCGCATAACAACAGGAGACAGCTTTCCCCAAGTGCTCCTCAAAATTTCCGCTACTACTCGATCAAATTTCAGGATCGGAATTTGATGCACCGATGAAAATATGCTCAAATATAAAGTACGCATGGGTAACAAGGACACCGGAGCTGGGGAAAATCAGGCACGCAGGAAAAAATATTGGAGAACGTGCCGGATGACTGGTTATAGCGTTCAACAAAGAAAAAAGTTTTGATGCCAAAACTGAAAGGCTCACAGCCCAATCTTCCCATGAACATTCATTTCAAAATCTGCAGAGAATGGATGGCAGAAACTGAAAGGTTGCGCTTTGATGGCAGAAATGGAACGACGGGGAAGACAAGCCCTCGAGTTCAAATAGAGATGCCCTGCATCACGGATTGAGGAACAAGACGCATTGCAAAGAGAATGAGACGCTGAAATGCCAATCCGATGACGCCGAATCCGAAATTAAAAATGGCAAACATGGGCTCCAAAAAAAACTCATATTCCGAATTCCATTTTCCCCTAAATAGGGGCGGAATAGCAGGATCTTTCTCATTGGAACAGAGAAATTCCTATCGCACAACAAGAATCACGGGTAGGAGAAGAACCCAATCCACACGGCAGGCAGCAGGCCGGCATTTCCTATCAGACGGCAGAGTAATAACCCAAGAGCTTATTGGAGAGGAGCAGTGGAGGGGAACGGGGCGCGAACCTGTGATGGACGAGGAGAGCGATGGCGAGAGACGGCAGAAGAGCGCAATGGCGAGGCGGCTTCCCCTTCCCCCTAGTAGAGGCAGGCCTTCGTCAGTCCACCAATGGCCGAGAAAAGCGCAACAGGAACGGAGCACAAGGATCAGGGACAAATGATGAGGTGCAGCCGCAGCGAGTCAGGAAAAGAAGGTTCTCCCTGCCATTACTACTCGGCTCCTCGCCGCCGCCCCCTCTCTTTCTCTCTCATCGGCCTCGCATTTTTTACTCCCTGCTTTTACAGAGAGAGAGAGAGAGAGGTGAGGAAACGGAAGCAGAGGAGAGAAGAGGGGGCGGTTTGACCAAGGAAGGGTGTGGGCGATGAACGGAAGGATCCGTTGGGAGTCGAGACGGATGAGATCATGAGAGAGAAACTGCCATTGATGGCATGCAGCTCGGCGTCTCTCTCGCAAAACCGGCGTTCCTTGCCGCACCCGTTTCGAGTTTTCGTTTCGGAAAAATTTTGGATTTGCGTGTGTTTGGCGTGCACGGCTTCTCTGCTTGGAACATATTCTCAGGGAACTGAATCATGTGCCTCCCAAATTTGTAGCGCGTGAATTGTTACAGACATTTTTCATCGCCTGCTGTATGGAAGGTACTACCCCGCGAGAACTTTGATTTCTTTCGAACTTCAAAACTGGGAGTACCTCGCGAGAACTTCAATTTCTTTCGAATTTCAAGACTGGGAGTAGTATTGGCTAGCTTACCCCGCCCAGGAAGTATTTTCCATCCGTTGTCCTCCTAAAATCCTGTTGAAAAGAAATAAGTTGATGGCATCCTCACCTTTTTGCATGGTGCGCTGCCGTCACCATATCAACGTGCTCGTCACAACGCTAATCTTGTCGTCGCAGGCTGAGCTGTTGTACTAGTTAGGATTAAAAAACAAAAAGCGAAGATTTTCTTTGAGGAAAAAAACTTGACCTGGCAAGTTAATGCATTCTGGCCGGATTTATACTATTTTCTACCGAACGCAGCAGCGCTTGAAACACATTTGGCTAGTCCAGAATTCATCAGGGCGCAGGGCAGAGCGTGGGGAGCTGTATATCGCATCGTTAAGCTGGAGTACAGTTGTTAATGAAGAACAATACAGTACAGTTTAGTTTACCTACGCTGAGAGGGAGAGAGGGAGGGGCATCCGGCAGACAAACAGACAGAAGAGTAAAAGAATTGGAGGAGTTTGGTACCTGACCTGAGCATGGCCGGGCCTTTTCACTTTTTTTTTAGAGAGAAGGCATTCCGCCCTGCTTTACCATTACGAAAGCAAATGTTTTGGCTGGGGTTACCAGCTTACAAAACAAGTTCACACGCCTCCTTCTTGCTACGCAACACCAGTTCCAGCAACCTAGAAAAGTTCCGCTACTGTTCGACAAACAAGCGTCAGCGCCTATTAGCAACAAAACTAACCTACCCCTACCCTTCTTGTTGGGTTGGTCAGCTCCTTGACCCCCTCCAGGTTTCTTGCTACTTGCAGAATCTCCTCCTTCGCTTCTCCTTTACTCAAAGTACTCCATCTCTGCAACAAAGCCACCATTCTATATATTAGCTCGTCAGGGTTACTCAAGATTCGATCTTGGAAAACGTAATCGTTTCTGTTTAGCCAAATAGTCCAGCAGGCTGCCGGGATTACTACATCTAGTGGTCCTCGAGAGTTGCTCCTTTCTCTCACTAATTCTAAGTTTGCACCTTCTATTTTATTTGGGATTACCGTCCAACCCGAGATAACTCGCCTATCACACTCCATAGGTATTTGGCAGTAATACATTCAAAAATTGCATGAGAAGGAGTCTCCAGCTCCTTGCACAATTTGCATTTCTCATTTCCTTTCCAACCCTTCTTCTTCAACTGTTCTGTTGTTTGGATTCTATTCTTGTTTAACAGCCACATGAAGTTCTTCACCTTCAATGGTATTTTTGCTTTCCGAGATAATATTCATGCTTTGTATTTGTGCACCCGGGTTTGTCAAGTGCTTGTATAATGAATCGGTCGTAAATTTGCCCGATTTTTCTAACATCCATTTTATGTTATCCTCTTCTGTCGATAGTCTCACATCCGCAGTTGTGATTGCAGCTCATCCCATTCCATCTTTTCTCTAGGGCCGAAGTTTCTTCCGAAGGATAACTTCCAGCCTTCCTTCCTCTAGTACTTGTGCAACAAGTGTGGTTCTGTTGTTCACATATTCTGTATATGTTATTGTAAACAATCTTCAATGGGCACTCTTCTAGCCACGCATCTATCCAAAATCTAATTTTTCTTCCATTACCTATTGTGTACTTAGTCCCCTGCAAGAAGACATCCTTGATCTCATGCAAACCTCTCCGAATTGTGATCCCCCATCCGGTTTACTACTATAGAATCCATTTTGTCCGAGGTACTTCTTCCTTAGTAGTTGAATGCAAGGTGCATTATCTCCTGATTCAAGTCTATATATCCACTTTGCCAACAAACATTTATTCATCGTTTTTGTGTCTAAAAAACCCATTCCTCCAAATTCTTTTGGTTTACACAAAGCATCCCATTTGACCATATGGTATCTTCTCTTCTTATCTAGCCCATGCCAAAAAAAGTCTGCTCGGATTGTGTCCATTTCGCCATGAAGGCTGTCTCGGTAATAAGTAAAATCCCATAGTAAACATGGGTATACTACTCAAGCAGCTATTGAGTAAAATTGACTTTCCACCGGATGACAGAAATTGGCACTGCCATGTTGCCAATCTTCTTCTTATTTTCCTCGTCCGACCCCATCTAGGTCTGAAACTCGATCATTGTGGTATTTACTCGGGATCCCTAGGTATGTCATCGGGAGGGATCCTATCTTACAATTCAACATCTTGGCCACCTGCTCTTGTTCCTGGTTTGAAGCTCCAATCACCATTACCTCTGTCTTTTCGTAGTTTACCTTTAATCCCGACATGCCCTCAAAGCAAGATAGCAGGAATTTTACATTTGTTATTGTTTCCTCTTCTAATTCTAGAAACATCACCGTATCATCTGCGTATTGGAGATGTGTTAGGCCCCCTCTACAAGATGAGGTATTAGACCTTTGATGAGACCATTGTTCTTTGCATTATCCATGATCTTGCCTAACGCATCTACCGCTAAATTGAACAAAAGAGGAGAGAGAGGGTCTCCTTGTCCGAGGCCTTTATATGTTCCGAAAAACTCTCCGGGTTGTCCATTCAAGTTTATTCCTACTCTGCCCCCTTCCACTCGCTTGCTTAATCCACCTCATCCATCCGTGTGGGAATTTTTCAGTTTCATCACTTCATCTAGAAAACCCCAATGAACTTTATCATATGCCTTCTCGAAGTCTAATTTCGAGGATAATTCCTTTCTTCTTCGTCCGTGTAGTTCATGTAGTGTTTCGTGTAATATCACAACCCCTTCTAGGATGTTCCTACCAGGCACAAAAGTTGTCCGAGTTTGGCTGATTACACTATCCGCAACCATTGTCACCTGTTCGCAGAATTTTTGTTATTATCTTATAAGACACATTTAGCAAACAAATTGGTCTCGAACCGTTTGATGGTATCGGCTTCTTTGGTTTTTGGTAGCAAAGTGATCGGACCGTAGTTTATTCTACTCAAATTCAAATCATTCTCATGTAATTTGTCCATCATCTCTTTTATTGGTCCCTTCACTTTCTCTAGCATCTCCTTGTAGAAACCCACTGGGAACCCATCCGGCCCCGGTGCCGTGTTGGTTTTCATCTCTTTAATTGCCTCTTCTATCTCTTCCATTGTGAACTTTGCTTCTAGTTTATTTTGTTCTTCCTCTTTTAGATGTCCTCTCGTATTCCAGATGTTTGGATCTAGTCTTATCTCGTCCTCTATGTTCCCATCCAAATAATTGTTTATAGTAATCCTCTATGTGCGTTTTTAGCTCCACTCGGATCATCTATTCTATCTCCATCCTTTTCCAGTTGATTCAATCCTCGTTTTCCTTCTTCTTCCATTCGCTATACCATGAAAATATCCCTGTATTCGCATCTCCTCTCAACAGCCATTGTTCCCCTCCCCTTCTTTGCCATTGTAATTCCTCAAATTGGTAAATTTGCTCTAATTCTGTTTCTAGATTATACCTCCTCTTCCATTCCCCTTCTTGTAATTCTTGCATTTTAGCTCTATTATCAATCTGTTTTATCTTGCCAATTAGGTCCTTCTTTTTTTCCCTGGTGTCACTTCCGATATTAGCACCCCATCCTTTACAAAATTTCCCGAGGCTTACTATACACTTTTTCCAAGTAATCCATAATGCTCTCGTGTCCTCTTGTGGGCCATTTTTCCTCCAATTTCTTCTTGAAGTATTTCCGAGTAAACCAAGCCATCTCAAACCTCGAAGATTCTCTTACTCTTATTTATTTGGATATCCACTCCATCCGTTCGGACTAACAACGGTGAGTGATCTGCTCCCACCCTTGTTAATGATCTAGCATTAGCTCTTGGGTATTGTGCCTCCCATATCGGGGTCATTAGAACTCCGTCAAGAGTGCACATAACAGGGTTGCTTTGCTTGTTTGTCCACGTATATTTATCTCCACTTCTATATAATTCTCTAACTCCAATGTCTTCTATAAAAGAGTTGAACATGTCCATCCATACATGGTTAACATTTCCATTCGATTTTTCATGCGAATACCTGATTAGATTGAAATCACCACCAATTATAAACGGAGTCTCCGCGTTTTGGGTTTTTCTCGATGCAGCTTCTGAAGGAAACCCACTTTCCTTTCTATTTGCACTCGGTCCATAAACATCTATCACCTCCCATCTAAATTTATCTCTACCGTCGATAAATTTGATACTAACAAAGAATTCTCCCTTGTCCACCTCAATGTCTTCCGCAATGTCTTTCCTAACCCCCGTGATTATCCCTCCCGAATGGCCTTTTGTCTGGGATCCATCCCCATTCATAATCCTCGCTCGTTTCCTAGCTTTCTTAATTCAGTCACGTTGTACTCCTTCTTTATTGTTTCCGCAGGCACACAATTTCCACCTTGTTTTCTTTTATTATCTCTTTTAACCGCCCCCTTCGTGATTCCCGCCCAAGACCTCTTATATTCCGTAATAACACTATCATTTCTTCTTTGTATCCACCCCCCCATCCTTTTCTTTCGCACTGTCCTTCTAGGTTTACCTCCGACCTTTTCTTTCGTTGGCATATTCTCCTCTATGTCTTCACTATCTTGAGTTTCTTCCAAACTTAATTCTTCATGCTGTTCATCTTTCTCCATCATCTCATTTTCTATCCGTTCACCATTTTTCCCCATATCCTTTCTACTATCTATATGTACAGATGACACATCTAGTCTATCCGGTACACAATTTTCTCTTTTCTCTAAGTGTTTCTCTTCATCTTCGATCTGTCCCGTGTCCTTAAGTTTTATCTTTGCTTGGGCCTTCCCGTGTCTTGCTTCAGCTAAAATTGCTTGAGCCTTTTCCTTTACCCGTAACAAGGAAATAACCTCTACCTCTCCTATTTCACTATTCCCTAGAATAATACCGCTACTAACAGCCACATTATTTAAAAGCAAAGGATCTGCAGAATTAAGAACGGCGAAAGAGTTTTTACCCGAGATGTTGTTTTTGTTTTCCTTGATCTTTTCTGCCATCACTTGCACCTTCTCTCCATCACTTCTAAGTCTTGCACTCTTTCTTTTGCTACTACTGGCTCCTTCTTGTTTTTTACTGTTACCAGTGTGAACTCTTCATCCTTTGTAAAGTCTAGATTTTCGCCTCCTGCATTCACCAGATCCTCAGTCCTTTGTTTCTTCTCACTCTGTTTTTCCACTTCCTCTCCCATGTGCTGTTGCTTGAGCATCTCTATATTTATCAAATCTGCCACTGCTTCAGTTCTCACCTCAAACAGTTTATCTAGTCTCTCCATATCCTTCTTTTGTTTCTCTAGGTAGTTTATCTCTGTATATTCCATATCACCTGCAAGTGCCTTCTTCTCCTTTATCGCCTCTTTTTCTTTCCTTCCCTTTCTGTCATGACTACGACTTTGTTCAACTGTTCTCTTTTTCCCTCTATTGAGGTCTGGTTCCTCCATCTCTATCTCTTCCTCTGGGTCGACCACTTGTGACAACTTGTCTGGATTTTGTGACTCACCTTCAGTTTCTTCTATTATTTCCTTGTCTCTGATGAGTGGACTTTCATCGTAGTCCACCTGTTCTGAGTCCATTGGATCTGACTCCACGTTTTGGTTCCTCTCTTTATCCTCATCTCCTAGCTCTACCCCTTTTACTGACTGAGCACTATCACTGTTTTCCTCATCAGTATTTTCTCCACTGGCCTTTTCACTTTCACCTTGTTGCGATGCAACGCTATCTACTCCGACGCAGACATGAATTGATAGACTTGTCCGTCCCCGGCGAGTGAAGGCCATGGTTGGTCTGTACCGCACGCCCGTCATAAACCAAGAGCACCGCGTACGCACGTACGCGCCATCGTTTCACCGCCCGTGTACGAGCGAGAGGAGCGTCGGTTTCGTGCCGTGCCATGCCACCCGCGCATATGCTTTGCACGGTTCAATCGCCATGCCTTTGTTCTTGTTTTGCTTGACCCGTCGAGACTCGAGGCGCCGTGGACGGCCGGCCGCGCTCGCCCTCTGGAGCCAGCTGCTCAGTTTGGCACACACACGGTTCGTTGAGGGCCAGTTGCTGCCAGTTTTTACAGAACCCGTTTTCAAAATTCGAATAAAGGAACCTTCTTCCTCTTTGGATACCGGTACCGCCGTCTTAAAACCGAGCCAACGGCTCCGCCCAACTACGCCCTCCGTATCTCACGTACCGGTACTGCTGTGTGCTGTGCACCGCCCTCGTCGCTCGCCACGCCGGGTAAAATTTCCGGCCGAGCAGTAACGGACAAAAGAAAACGAAACCGTGAACACGAGGAGCGTGGCAGAGGGGAGGACTGTACCACTGTAGGTGAGGTCCGGACGCAACCTCACGCCTTTTTGCAGCACGGCACGGCACGGCACGGCGACGATCGTCCGTCTGCCGATCAGAAGAATCTCACATGCCGAGGCAGAGGCAGAGGCAGAGGCAGGGAACTCCACTCCACTCCACTGCCGCGCGGGACCATGCCCTGCTCTCTGCTTTTCCCACCCGCGGCAGCAGCTGGCTGCAAGTATCTAAAGCGGGGGCCAGTCCGATGCGGTCCGGTCTCGGCCATGGTGGAATCGGAGCACCGCAAGGCCAGAGCGTGGCCATGGGTCCACCGCGCTTCGGTTCAAGTCGACTAGTTGTACGTTTTGGAGGAGCAGAGGGGCAGAGTAAACAACGACGCGGTGCCGGGTAAAGACGGACCGAGCGCTGCTTTGTGAATTGGGGCTCGCCTCGATTCTTCACCGCCTCCTCCTTCCTGGTGCCAATGATTAAAGTTTGGTTATTCCCCGAACTTGGCTGCTACTCCTATATATTCCACGAGCTGGGGCCACCGGCTCGTCCTCAGAGCATCGCCTGATTGAATCGATTATCAACCTACCACGACGAGCTCATTTTTTCAGAGATTTATTGGCGAGCACAACTGTGTTTTTTTCATGGCACCTTTTAATAGCTTTAATACCAATGACATGAAGTAGAACGCATATTTATAATCCAATATATATTTTCGTCCATATTACAATTTTTCAGCAGTTTTGTCAAACCAATGCTTTCATTACATATATTCCGAATGGAAACACTGGAATAGAATAGATAAGTAGAAATTAGATTGTAACAATTAAATATAACAATGTTTATACTTTATCATATCTGAATTATATACATTTTTTAATAATTTCTAGCCGTGCAAATACACGGGTTGATAGGCTAGTATTGAAAAATCAGAAGATTCTCATCGAAAACACTCTAAGGAATGTAGAAGTGTGTATGTAAAACATGGTTGCTTGTAAATTTCGAAAATATAAAAAAGAATTTTCCATCTGGATTTCTCTCGTATCCATATGCAGTTCATTTTGTAATAATAATTATCAAAAGAAAACGGTTTTCTATTTTCCTCTGAAATAAAGAATGGCCGGTGCATCTGCTCATATACTTCAAGGGAAATAGTTTTGAATTGAATCATGTCCTCAAGACTTATATACAGGACAATGGCTACTACATTTTTCTGCATTAATTTTAAAAGAGGGCCAAAGTACTAATAAAAACATTTTATGCGCTTAACCATAGGGAATAATTTCGCAGTATCTGTTCGTACCACCGCCTTGGCTCTTTGGAGCAACTTTGGCACTCTACAATCAAAAACAGTTCCGTCTGATTTCTAAGAGCATCTCCATTTGTCTAGCTAAAGGCTCTTTTTTTTAATTATAGTTTTTTCCCACAAATCACACATCCACCAGTCTAGCTAAATACGAAGCAAAAATACAATCTCCTCCGTCCCGAAAATTTCGGCAGCAATTCTTGGCCAGCCGGTCGCGCTCGCCATCACCGTAAAAGTCGTTGGTTCCCGCACCTTTCTCCCACACCAGGCTACTCAAAGGGCTCGTTCCCGTGCGCTTGCTGCCGTACCCGAATGGGTAGGCCTAGTCGGAGAGGTCGACCACCGACACGTTGGAGAAATGGGCTGGGTCGGGGAGGGACGAACCATCAACACAAACGCTTGCAAGGGATGCCAGCAGGGAGACATCACCTCGGCATTTGGAGAAGACCCGGAAGGGGCACATGGAGACATGTCCATGGGCCGCTTCCACAACTTGCTCTTCGGCCATGCCTCCGCCTCGTAGAGCAACATCTGCAACCATGCCGTGTGCACCACCAGGCACTACAGCGTGGTCGCAAACGGTTAGAAGGAAGACACATCCGAATCGAATCGAAACAAGTGCGTAATAGAAGAGTGAGGAATGGAACCTGGCAATTGCTCGAGCACGTTAGGTGTGGGCAGCGATGGGAGCGCCAGGTGAGATGGGGATGGGATGCTGTGGTAGACCTGGGTTTATGCCATAAGAGCTCCCCTCTCGGTCTCCTTGCTCGTCGCCGTCGTGAGGTCTAGAGGAGGGCTTTCGCGAAAGGGAGGAACGGGGAAACGGGCTCGCGCTGCTACTCCGCCACCGGAGGGAAGACCGAAGAGGCGGAATCGTGCTGCGCGCTTCGCGTGTCGGAGGGAGATGGTGGCCATGGTCTGTCGTTTTGCCGCCGCCGACGAGAGAGAGAGAGAGACATGGGACGGGGCCACAAGGGACTGTGTTAAATGTTTTTTCCAATCAAAATTCTGACGTGGCCGATTTAATAGAGTTGGAGTCGGGTTTTACCTAGCCTGTTGGTTTCTATCATTTTTTTTTGATAATTTCTATTTTACAGCCTAACTAAAAAAAATAGATTGTAATTTAGTTTTTGCTAGACTGGTGGAGATGCTCTAAGCCTACCATTGCGACAAAGAAAGCCAAACCGGAGCTAACTGATATCACGCGATCGTCTGTCACTGTTCCTGAAAAGAAAGAACCACGATCCGATCGCGACATGCACATGAAATCATTTACGCTATTTACTATTCTTGTGAGATATTATGGCTGTTGAACAGAAGTCACTGTGTCGACGTCTCCGTATCTTGGATCACTTGGGCCGGGCGGCGATCGTAGATTATATATATGTCACTATCGCAGCTGTGAGATATGTCTGCTCTGATCGAGAATACTTGCTTGTTGATGATGTTTCTGTTGATCTTGGATTACCACAATACAGTATCCATTCATTTTGTAGGTTTCGTTCCGTTCTTTTCTCTCTCCTTCCGTAATATCTCACATACATATGTGTGTGAAATTTTCGTTTTGATCACTAACTATCTTCCATACCTCTTCAGCTTTAGCCTTTTGTTTTTGGCTGACACCAACTTTAGACAAAAACTATCGCATCACTTCGACAAAGAGTGTACCTCTGCGGCTCCGTCACATGTCCCTGGCCAGCTCTCTGGCGTCGCAGGCTCACCAATCTGGAGGGCGGTGGAGAAGCGCTTGACGGGCTCCGATGCGGCCGCTGCGTGGGTCGATTGCCGATTTCCCACTAACAGATAAGGTCGAGACGAAATAAGGTCTTGGGTTTAGTATCACACTGGAGTCGGGAGTAACTTTGGGATCCTACTTTTCCAGGCCCGGATGCAAAATCGATTTTGAGATCTTGATTTGAGGTCTGTTGTTGAAAATGCTCTAAGATAGACAAAGGGACCAGAGCGTCAAAATGACGAGGAAGAGCACAACCTAGAGACTTGCTCCTGATTCTCACTCCATCTTTGGTAATATTTGCAAATTCCTAGATAGATTCAGGCCACGTGATGGCTAAATTTAGGACATCTTCACCACTCTCACGCACCCACTGTAGCAGCAGCAGCATGCATCGATCTCTCCTTGGCACATTCTCGAGGGAACATGGGCCTGTTTGGCAGGGCTTCCAAAGCAGCTCCTGTATCGGATTATGCTCCTAGGGTCAAGAATTTGTCTAAACACTTTAATTCAAAACGGATTCTGCTCCTAGGATTAAGAAGCACTTCTTCAAAATGAACTAGGATTCAAAAGCTTAAAAAACGTAACTCCTTCAGCTCCTCAATTATTTTTAGAATCTCGTTTGTTAGCCAAAAGCATAAGAATCTTTTTTACTAAACACCTCAAGAATTAGTTTTCGTAGAGAATCCATTTTGGTGGAGAATCCAATTTGTGGAGAATCCGTTTTTTAGGAGCCATGACAAAGGGGGCCGTACTCAGCGGCTCAACCGAACGTAGAGGATCCTTCGAACCAGGGTAAGGGCATGTTTGATAGGGCTTCCAGAGCAGCTCCTGGAGGACCTGGACCAGATTTTGCTCTTAGGGTTAAGAATCTATCCAAATACTTTCGTTCAAAACGGATTCTCGCTCATACGATTAAGAAGCACATCTCCAAAACAAACTAGGAGCCAAAAAGCTTTAAAACGTAGCTCACTCAACTTTTCAATTATTTTCAAAATCTGTTTTTATAGCTAAAAGCATAAGAATTTATTTACCAAACACCTTAAGAATCGGTTTTGATGGAGAATCCGTTTGTTTTTAATCCCTCGTGTTTTGTGTGCGACCGTCAGACTCCTACAAGCAGCGCATCGTACTCGTATCGATGGTAATCGAAACACCAACACTTGGTGTGTTAGTACATTCGACGCGTTTCCATCCTACTGCATTAATTAGTATCAAAATTGAATCGCTTGCCTATAAAATAGATCAATTCTACGACAAATGCATACACTCCAAATAGCTAATCCTGTACTCTGACATCACCACAACAGTGCAGTCTCACAACGCCACCAGTGTGATCAACGCACTGAACGCAAGGGTAACGCACCGAGGAGCGCCCGGTCTGCACGCCGCGCTCGAGCTGTCCGCCTTCCCAGCGGAACCGTACTGCTTCGGCGTGACGTGATGCGGCTGAGGCATGGGCGGCGCCCTGGCGGCCTCCACTCTCGTCGGAGCTGGCGTGGGCGCCTCCACGACGAGCGGGCGGGCGGGGAAGAGCGCGGCCGGGAGCAGCAAGCGGTCGAGCTTGTACACGGCCATGGGCCCCGCCACGGACACGCTGCCGACGATCTTGGCGTCGGCCCACCTCGACAGCACGCGGATGGCGCCGCCGGCGCACGTCACGTTCACCGTGTACGGCCGCCCGGCGAGCGTCGTCACCGGGTTACTCCGGCTGAGCGCGCCGAACTCGACGAGCTCGTAGCGCCTGGCCAGCGTGTGGTACAGCATCAGGTCCTTGAGGTGGTGCCTGGAAAGGCCCGTCAGCACCTGCACACGTTGTTTTGAACAGGGGAAGTGATGGATACACACTTTCATTCCATTTCGCCAAGCATTACCGGTGAAATGGTTGTCGACGTCTGTTACCGACGGGTGGACGGCGGCGAAGGCCGCGTCGACGGGGACGAGGATGGTGATCCCGTACTCGGTGCGGTAGGCCTGTCGCTGGAACACCTGGACGAGGTTGGTCTGCTTCAGGTGGGTGAGGAAGGTGCCGAAGGGCCCGTTGAGGGTGAGTATCTTGGTGAGGTTCAGGCGCCTCGACGGCGGCTCCGGCGCCAGCGGCAGCCTGGCGAGCTGCCGGTGCGCGCCGGCGTGCAGCACGGGCACGGACATCACCGTTACGGCGACGAGCAACGCGACAGGGGACGCGCACCTCATCGTGTTGCAAGCTGGGATCGAGGCAAGTGCGGGTTGAACTGCGAGCTGGTCATTTGTGATCGACTCCACTGAGATGCGATTTTGGCGCGGGCTGTGGGCTGTCCTTCCCTATTTTTCCAGTGGCCCGGAGGACACAGGACTGTGTCAACTTCAAAAGATCTCACTCGTCTCGGGAGCTGTGGCGCCACCAGTATTTTATCATGTTCATTATTCATCAACTGTGAAAGAATAATAACACAGTGGTATAACCAGTGTGCGTACATGCAACCGCGTACAACGTGAGGCGTGCCGTTTCGGCAAAACACAGAACGAACAAAAAGAAATTCGCGCCGTCTACATAATAAACACAGACGCAAAACCCACGAGAGCCACCAGGGATCCACTGACCACGCGCCCAGCACCGACGACGACCCGGCACGCCGCCGAGCTCTCGTCCCCCTCCTCCGCGCCATCCGTCACGCCGTCGTCCGTCGCGTTCCCGCCGCGCCGCTTCGCCGGCGCGGGAGCGGGCGCGGGCACTGGCGCCGCCACCTCCGGCTCGGTCGGGAACACCTGGTCGGGCAACAGCACCCTGTCGAGCGCGTACACCGCCGCGGGCTCCGTCGAGTACACGCTGCTGACGAGCCGCGCCGCCTTGCCCCAGCTGGACACGACCCGGATCCTGCCGGCGTCGTAGGTCACGTTCACCGCGCACTGCCCGCCCGCGAACGTGGGCACCGGGCCCGCCGCCGCCAGCGCGGAGAAGGACGAGAGCGGGCGGTACGTCGGCAGCGCGTGGCACAGCATGAGCGTGCGGAGGCGGTCGGCGGTGAGGTTGGAGAGCGCGGCGGGGTCCAGCGCCGCGAAGGCCGAGTCCTCCGGCGCGAAGATGGTGATGCCCGGCGTGGGGTGGTCGGCGTCGGTGCCGTTGGCCTGGGTTTGGAACGTCTTGATCACGTCGGTCTTGACGAGGTAGCGGAGGAACGTGGCGTAGGGCCCGGCGAGGGAGAGCAGGTCGGTGAGGTTGACGTCGCGCGGTGCCGGAGCCGGCGCGGGCGTATCCACCGGTGGTGCGCTCTGCCTCTGGGACACTGCGGCACCGGGCAGAAGTGCGAGGCAGATCATCGTGGCGGCAAGGATTGCCGGTTTCAGCTCCATTTTCTGCGGAACACTGGACCTGCACGACAAGTGTGCCGTAGGGCAAGGACAGAGATGACTCTTGCTGAAGCGAATGTGAAGGTTCAGGCCGTGGCGAAGCTGCGAAGTGATCGCGTGATGCTTTATAGTGAGTGCACCGGCACGAGAAACCGTTAAAGTACACGGGGTGGCATCTGGCTGGCGCCTGGCGGTTAGGGATGGCAATTCGGGGCCGGGTAGTGGGTATCCGCCGGGTACCCGACCCGATGGGGACGGGGATGGGGGCCATTTTCCACCCGTGGGTAGCGTCCGTACCCGCCCCGACACTAGTCGAGGCACGGGCGGGGATTGATTTTTACCCATAGGGAACCCGATGGAGACCCGAAAATTGAAGTACATCCCAACTCATATTGGTTTGTTCCGTGAGAGTGAGACTTTGTTAAGCTGGTTTCGGATGCACTATGGACCTTTTGACATGCATGTCCGTGTTGGTGTTAATTATGTATGGCACTATGTTATTCTGGATGATCTGGATATGTGAAATGCTTGATACCACTTTGGTAATGCAAATATGTCATCAAACTGTGTTTATAATATTTTATCCAGTGGGTACCCGATACCCGCTCCGATACCCGACGGGGATGAATACCCGACGGGGACGGGGATGGGGATTGATTTTCACCCATGAAGACGGGGACGGGTGAGGATTTTTACCCGACAGATTTAACGAGACGGGCATGGATATGCTCTACCCGCCCGAACCTCGCCCCATTGCCATACCTACTGGCGGTAGGTAGGCGGTTGGCTTCCATTAACAGTAGTCCACGGAAGATTGTGAACAGAGATGGTACGATTTCAGATTGTTTTCATCTTCCGACAGTGTGGTGATCCATGACTTTTTCCGATGGTTGTACTGCGAGTTTTCGGTTTTGGTTTAAACAAAATATCGAATCGTGCGGGACAGTTCAAACACGACGCCAGTTTAGATTATTTGCATAGTACATACAGTAGGATATAAAAGACATAAACAAGAACAAAAAAAAGTCGTATTGTCTTTTGCACCGACAGAAAAGCGCCGGTTCTTTTTTAGAGAGCACGGGGAAATGTGAACCAGAAACTGATTAAACAAAGAGAACAGCCGTTGACGGATCAAAGGCAGAATCAATGTTTCGGTGTTACGTTAATGGCTTGTTCTGAAACATGCCGCTCTCTCGCTGATGCAAATCGTTTTTCCGGAGGCACGAGCAACAGGTGAAAGAACGAAAATTCCCCGTGCCGTAGTAATTCAGCCTTGGCTGCGTCCATACGTCGGTTATCGGTGATCGCAGTAGCTGCTGCCGGTCCTTGGTATTTAGGAACAAACTTGTAATGAGATCCATATGGCCCGGGGCCGGCCGACGTGCGCTTGTGCTTCCACGCCCTCGCCCGCGGGATGACCGCAGCAGACGTGCGCGCCCGCAAATCTTTTACTTTACCTGCGGCGTCCGCTGCCTTGCTCTCGCCGACACACATGGAGGGAAAGAAGTAAACAAGGACAACTGCATTCGTGCGACGCGGTTGCTCGCTGGGGTGCACGACGATGGCGACGTGCGCGGCAGCACCGGCATCCCCTCTTCTCTTCTCGGTTCGGACTTCGGAGCGCTCCTCGGTCTGCTTGGCAAGCAAAGCGTGGCCCATCCACGCAACATTTGCTTAGATTGGGCCCGGTCCAGAAATCAACATAGCCCAGTTCGCATTTGTCCAGTGACAATGGTTCCACGGGCCTCTTCTCCTGATCAACATTTTTGCTGTTTTCGGCTGGCTCACCGCTCACCCGTCGGAGGCGGGTACCCTGCACATGCAGATTCAGAACTGGGTTGAAAAGGAACAGAACCTTGTTTGAGTTTCAGCCATTGCAACGGGTGGCTGATTAGGAGGATCTCGTCATGTGCTTGAGATTTTTTAGTCGCTCCTAATGAAATGGAACCGTCGGCAGCATCACGTGGTTCCGAACAGGATCATCGAGCGTGCGGCCCAGGCCTCTGCACGTGCCAGCGAATCTTCTTCTCGCTTCCAAGCAGAGGGAGACAAGACAAGATCGTGGCTGTGCTTCCGCAGTCCGTCTTTTGTTCAACCCGAAATTTTGATTTGTACATGCTCAGCATGTGTTAT
This sequence comes from Chloris gayana, assembly GCA_031894775.1. Classification (NCBI taxonomy): domain Eukaryota; kingdom Viridiplantae; phylum Streptophyta; class Magnoliopsida; order Poales; family Poaceae; genus Chloris; species Chloris gayana. Next base: position 29,210 of record JAUNZO010002346.1, read on the forward strand.
CCCAACCGTGCATACCCACCTCCTTCCTTGAGATTCGTTTTTTCTGCCCGGGATGTGCCCGCCAGGTTTACTTTTCTTAGGCTCCAATCAGGCAAGTTTTGGGTAGCAATCTTTTTTATTCACGTGAGTCATCTTCTCTCTCTGCCAGCATAGTTATCCTCCCATTCATCTCCTATTTTTCTCTCTCTGCTGCGCAAACTCACGACTGACGTTATCCAAAAAAAAAAAACTCACCACTGACGAACCTCTCTCTCCCTTCCTTCCCCAACAACAGCACCACCGTACGTAAATCCGTAATGTTATCCCATGACCAGCATGCTCCAAGCAAGGGATTAGTATTTGTATCTGAATTTGGCCATCTCTCTCTCTCTCTAGATCTTCAAGATCCGAAATTGAGTGTATGAAGAACATTGATTTCTTCGTATGGTTTGGTTCCATAGGAAATGGGTGTTCTTCATCTGGTTTTGTATTCTATCATATAATTAGTTTCATGTTCATGATTTCTTATTTTATCGTCGTATTTAACTGCTTGTTCATCCTGGAATCTTCTTGTTCCCTCTCGGTTTCTCTCCCCAGGCAATGCAACCTAGAGGTTTCTCCTACTGTATTTTGATGAAGCTAAGCGTTACAATAATCCTCTATAGATTGTTGGTTAATTTGTATACTCAAGTATGATGTAGTCCAATGTACAAACTTATATATACATCACTTTTATGTGCTAATCCACATTAGGTAAATAAGAGGATAAATAATATATCATACACCAATGTACCACAAATAATATACTCTCTCCATTAAGAATTATAGAGGGTTTGGCTCTCGACACGAGAGATTAAGTAAGGTGAAAAAGGTGGGTATACAGAGAAGGAGGAGAGATAGGGATATGATGTACAATGAAGAGTGAGAATGTCTTATAATTTGAGAAAAAATGAGATAGCTAAAGGATCTTACATTTTAGAACCGAGGGAGTATCATACTTAGTATCGATACATAATGTAATAAACGTAGATCATTTTCAAAAAACATGTATCGACACTATTTTTAAATTGCATAATAATAAAAACATTTGTGGTAGAGTGTAATGGTAATAATATATAATGATTCTATTTTTAAAAGGTATTGCTAGTACGACAAGTGCTATACTGTTTGCTATTTTGTACTTATGTGTTAATTTTACGTCAAGATTATCATGTACTCCCTCCGTCCCATTGAAAAGTGTCGCTATGGTATCCGTGTCGATCAAACTTTTTAAACTTTGACTAGTTTTATAGAAAATATTAGTAATATTTGTATCTCTAAATAAGTTGATTATGAAAGTAGATTCAATTATCTATCTAATGATACTTATTATATTCAATAAATATTTATAAATTTTTATATATTTTTGATCAAAATTAAAAAGGATTGACTTCTTGAGAAACGAGAACAGCACTTTCAATGGGACGGAGGTAGTACTTACTATGTGCTACACATTTAATCTTACTGTCAACAGTGAACTATCAAGATATAAATGCATGCACATTTAAAGTTATTATAAAGTTAATAAATATATATATGTGTGTGTATTAATTTTTACTATAAACTGTTCTATATGTGCTAAACTAAACAGTGAACTGACTAGTACTAATCATAATCTAAGACTATACTTATCTAATTAGAGGGTACATATTACATGGGCATCTCCTTCTCATGCACGGCCAGGTCTCTCTGCAGCAGCACTCCAAAAGAGTTTGTCTACTATAGGAGAGGCACATGGGTGGTGGTGTAAGATGGGTCAGGTGAGAGAGTGGCAGGTTTTTGACAGGAGATATGCAGAGCGTGAGGTGAGGTAATGGGAGGGCTCCAGAGCAAGAGGGTAGCCTTGTTTGAGGCAGATTCCACGGATCATGCCACGGAATCAACCGTCCAGATAATGCATGCTGGGCAAGTACATGCTAAATTGAGTTTTCGGTCTTTTGTTTCCGCTCACACCTGCCCTTCCAAGTTCCAATTCTGAAGAAGAAGAAAAAAAGTGCGTTTATCTGGCAGCAATCCGGATTTCGGGATAGTTGCTGGAGTTGCTCTAACGACCAATCTTCCTAGGCATGCTAAACAAAAATTCATCAGACCTTGATGCTGGGCCAGCTGGATCGGAGACGTCGTTGAGCAGTCATATGTGTAGTGGTAATAAAAGCTACTAGCTCCTGGGATCATTAAGCGCTGATCAGAGCTGGGGAGACAGCTCCGAGCATGTTCACGTGGTGTCAGTCCGCTCCAAATGGAAGCGGGCGTACGAGGGGTTGATCACAGCAGCACGCACGCGCAGCGCACGGAACAGGAGTGGTGGAGGCCATCAGCACACCATCGTTGTTGTGCGGTTGTGTTACCGTGCACTTTGAAGCGAGTTGCCAGAGGCACCGTTTGGCTGGAATGCACCGGACAAACAAGCGTGCCGGTGCCGCTGGTCGCGGGCCGAAATCGCAGCCTGACCCGGACCAGCACTCCTCGGTTGGGCGTGGTCGGGGACACGCTTGGGAGTCTGGCTGTGCGCTGTTCGTAACGGGGTTCACGGGCACCCACGCACGCTGCCCGGCCCTGATCCGTCGCCGCGGGCGAGGGGGCAGCGCAGTAAACGTGCCTCCGACGAACGCGTCGTGGACACCCGACCCTCATCTTCCCGCATCCTGCCTCTCTCGCGTGGAGCCCGTGAATTTTCAGCCGTAAACACCTTGTTTCCGCGCGGCTCGACACGCGCGCGGAGATCCCTAAACTTGCGTGTGCCCACGCACCCGTGTCTTTTTCCTTCCTCGTAGTCGTAGCTTGGCCGGGTGACGACGGCACCGCGCCGGCCAACCGTGCAACTGCGCCTCGCGCGGCGTGCTCACACTGCACGTAGCCATTATTCCACCGCGGGGTCCCTCTGGTCAGGGTCTCAGGGGAGGCTCTGGCTGGTCCAGCACTGTCCGGGTCTGCTGTCTCCGAGCGGAAACCTTTCCGTTTCTGTCCTAGGAAAGGAACAGTGGCACGGCAACCTTTTGGGAAAGGAAGGGTGGTTGGCAACCTGCCTCTCCACACTTTTCCGCGTTTGTAAATTCCAATCCATCCCAAAACATGCAAAGTATACTCCGTTACGTATAACAACTGCCATTACTGAGTGCAGCCACCCAACAACCCTGGTGACTCGATTACAGCCGAGGCTGAGCGAGAGAGCACTACGCGTGCGCGTAAATGGCCAAGAAAAAAAATAGTACTACTGCGAGGAAACTGTCCCGGCGACATCAATAGGGCGCTGGAATCCGGTGTCTCATTATTTGACCGCCACTACACTGCACTCCCTCCCACCACCGCCCCGCTGCCACCTCTCTCCTCGTTCCTCTCCCCCGGCCCCATCTCCCTTCGCCGCAGCGATTTCTTCTTGCGCTGGGGGCGCCGGTGTCCGGCGGCGGCGGCGGCGGTGGCGATGAGGAGCAGCCATGTTCTGGTGCCGCTCCTGCTGCTGCTCTGGTTGGGCATTGCCGTCGCGCAGAAGGCCCCTTCTTGGAACACGCTCAGCGGTACATTCCTCTCCCTTTTCCTCCCCCTCGCGATTATTGCTCTGCTCTCTGTGATCTGCGTTGATTCATACGAAAACCCTGCCCGGGTTGGAGTACTACTACTACTACCCCTCCTTTCCCCTTCGTACTTCTCCGATGAACTACTGTGAACACGGATGACAGTTTACTACTCTAGTTGCATGTCGGTTCCCCCATTTTTCTCTTGTTACCATTCTGGTTCCGTGACGCATTCTGTAGCTCGGATCAAGCAATACTCACTTATTCAGGAAGCCGCACGGCTGAAAACAGTGTGTACGCTCATTCCCTGTTTCAGGCGACGCCCCGGCAGTCATAGCGAAGGGTGGGTTTTCGGGCATATACCCCGATTCAAGCGAATCCGCGTACGCGCTTTCGATGCTCATGAGCTCGCCGGACACCATCCTGTACTGCGACGTTCGCCTCACCAGCGACGGGCTCGGCCTCTGCCTGCCGGACATCAAGATGGACAACTGCACCAACATTGCAGATGTCTACCCCAAGGGTACCAAGAACTACTCTGTGAACGGCGTGCCCACCGTGGGGTGGTTCTCTGTGGACTACAACGGCACCGAGCTCACACAAGTTGCTCGTAAGTCCTACGATACAACTCCTCTATGTTACTTTGCAGATCATCTAAGTAAAGTCTATGTTACTTTGGAGATTATCTAAGTAACGCCTGCAGTGTTATTCTGTAGAAAGTTACTTGTTCTGAACTTTCTGTGATTGGAAGAGCATTGTTGATTTAAGCTAATTCGTTGCTGTAAATATGTATGGGCAGTCATACAGTCAGTCAGTTCTCGAACGCCTAGGTTTGATTCAAGCTTCTTTCCAATACTTGCTGTTGAAGATGTGCAGTCCAAGTTTAAGCCTCGTGGGATTTGGCTCAATATTCAGGTACAACTAAAGGACCTTGTTTCCTCAGAAAATAAACACACACTACAGGATCTCGGTTTTCTGCAAGATTCTGCTGTCACTATAACCCCTGCTATTGTTCCATTTGCAGCATGACAGTTTCTACAGCCAGTTCAATCTCAGCATGAGAAGCTACATTCTTTCTGTATCGAAACGAGTTGTTGTAAACTACATCTCATCGCCTGAAGTCAGCTTCCTCACCAGTATTCTTGGAAGGGTTAGCAACAAAACGAAGCTTGTGTTCCGCTTTCTTGACGAGGCCACGCGTGAACCATCCACGAAGCAGACTTATGGTTCCATGCTGAAAAATCTTACATTTGTGAAGACGTTTGCTTCCGGAATCCTTGTCCCGAAGCACTATATATGGCCAGTTTCACCGGATAACTATCTGGAACCATATACTTCAGTTGTTGATGATGCTCACAGAGCAGGGTTGGAAATTTATGCTGCCGATTTCGCAAATGACTTTATGTTCAGTTACAACCATAGTTATGACCCGTTAGCAGAATATCTGTCATTCATTGATAATGGAGCCTTCTCTGTTGATGGTGTATTATCTGATTACCCTATTACGCCTTCAGCGGCAATTGGTGAGTCCTTATCCTATCTAGACTTGTTTTTTGCAGTTGAACTAATAAAGGTATCATCTATCTTGAAATTTCTTAAAAACTACTAATGTAAATTAAACCAACAAAGTGTTTGGCAGAATGTTTATTTGGTAGAAGACTTGTTTGATATTTTTGTCTATGATTCCAATTGTTAATGGATAGGTGATCCTCTGCAATCCCTGAGGAAAACAAAATTATTTTAAGTTTCCCCAAATACATATTTTCATCATCTTCATAATATAGAACACAAAAACACAACTAAAGAATCCAACTTATTTTCATTCCTAAATCAAATTTCAGAGTAAATGATAGTGGATAATAGTTCCTCTCCGTTTGAGGCCGTTTATCTTATTCAAAATTTTGTTATATATTTTAAATATGATGCATTTATTTTTATATTTTCAAAAACCATATAAATAAGATGAACGGTCAAACATGATTTCTGAAAGCCAACATGTAGTAGTACCATATTTATCTTTCTCGACAACAGACTTGTAAAATATGTGTTGATCGTAGCCTCAATATGCCACTCTGTTTTCTTTTCACCGTTAGCAGTCGTGATAAGCTAGTTAGTAGTTTTAATTGTACCTGTCTATGATTAATGAACATGTAACAGTAATGTATATCAAGATCTAGTGGTAAAAAAAAATGCAATCACTTCATAGTTAAATAGACCGTAATTTTGTCGATAGATGTTTGTTCGGGCTGACGATGAGTGGTGTCGGTGTAGGGGGATTGGGGGTCCCCCTAACCACGCGTGGGCCGCTTCGGCCCACGGACGAAGACGGCGGCTGCGGGATGAGGGAATCCACGAAGCCCACGAGCCCGCGAAAGTCGGGAGGAGTGGGAGCGTCGTGGGTAGGAAGCTTCCCGGTAGCTTCCTCCGGCGCCCAACCACCCGGAGTTAATGCGGCACTCAAGTGCCTGCGGTGACGGTCGCAGCCCGACGGGACGTGCGCGCGCTTCCCCATGCGCCGCGTCTCGGGAAGCCGCGCTGCTACGGTCGCCAGGAGGACTCGAAACCAATAGGATAGAAGATGCTTGGAGTCCAAATCCAGCAAAGAAGATTGTAACAGATTCTGTCGTGATCTTGTCGGGATATCCCAGTGAAGGACCGGACCCCCACAGGCGTCCGGTACTCCTCCGGGTACTTGTACAATACCCCCTCTCCTCACTCTATAAAAGGAGGGGGTGCCCCCTTGTAAAAGACAGCTAACAATCAATACACACAAGCAGGACGTAGGGTATTACGCATCTCTTGCGGCCCGAACCTCGGGTAAATCCTCTCGCGTTCTTCGTTTGTTCAATCTTCCGCGCTAGTTGAAGCAAATCCGACCTTCCCCGATCCTACCCGAAGGGAGCCTTGACAGGCCCCCATTTGGAGGTGTACTCACACACCGACAAGTGGTTTGTCTCCTAGGCTCTGGTCCAATTGTGTATTTCACTTTATTATTATTCGTATTATCGAAGTTTGTGAAAGAAAATGTGTGGCTCTGACCACAACGTAGAAAGAAAGTATATTATGAAGTTCATTCAGTCATCTTGTAAAGTTAAAAAGAGTTTCTCAACCTAATACGAGCACCCTGATTGTAATGGGATAGAAACTAGTATTTGAGTGAAACAATGACTAATACACATGCATAACAAAGTAATATCACCATTGTTTTATAATGTTTGTCCGATGCTTGGTGCTGTGAGATTTATGCATTTTTTTTCTGTCGTATCAGAATGTTTCTGCTGAAC